>OY804575.1:24923464-25248231 GCA_963680875.1 Bathymodiolus brooksi | reverse complement strand
AGTTGATGATTAACCTACAGAATACGTTGTGATTATACACAAAGTTGATGATTAACCTACAGAATACGTTGTGATTATACACAAAGTTGATGATTAACCTACAGAATACGTTGTGATTATACACAAAGTTGATGATTAACCTACAGAATACGTTGTGATTATACACAAAGTTGATGATTAACCTACAAAATACGTTGTGATTATACACAAAGTTGAAGATTAACCTACAGAATACGTTGTGATTATACACAAAGTTGATGATTAACCTACAGAATACGTTGTGATTATACACAAAGTTGATGATTAACCTACAGAATACGTTGTGATTATACACAAAGTTGAAGATTAACCTACAGAATACGTTGTGATTATACACAAAGTTGATGATTAACCTACAGAATACGTTGTGATTATACACAAAGTTGATGATTAACCTACAGAATACGTTGTGATTATACACAAAGTTGATGATTAACCTACAGAATACGTTGTGATTATACACAAAGTTGATGATTAACCTACAGAATACGTTGTGATTATACACAAAGTTGATGATTAACCTACAGAATACGTTGTGATTATACACAAAGTTGATGATTAACCTACAGAATACGTTGTGATTATACACAAAGTTGATGATTAACCTACAGAATACGTTGTGATTATACACAAAGTTGATGATTAACCTACAGAATACGTTGTGATTATACACAAAGTTGATGATTAACCTACAGAATACGTTGTGATTATACACAAAGTTGATGATTAACCTACAGAATACGTTGTGATTATACACAAAGTTGATGATTAACCTACAGAATACGTTGTGATTATACACAAAGTTGATGATTAACCTACAGAATACGTTGTGATTATACACAAAGTTGATGATTAACCTACAGAATACGTTGTGATTATACACAAAGTTGATAATTAACCTACAGAATACGTTGTGATTATACACAAAGTTGAAGATTAACCTACAGAATACGTTGTGATTATACACAAAGTTGAAGATTAACCTACAGAATACGTTGTGATTATACACAAAGTTGATGATTAACCTACAGAATACGTTGTGATTATACACAAAGTTGAAGATTAACCTACAGAATACGTTGTGATTATACACAAAGTTGATGATTAACCTACAGAATACGTTGTGATTATACACAAAGTTGATGATTAACCTACAGAATACGTTGTGATTATACACAAAGTTGATGATTAACCTACAGAATACGTTGTGATTATACACAAAGTTGATGATTAACCTACAGAATACGTTGTGATTATACACAAAGTTGATGATTAACCTACAGAATACGTTGTGATTATACACAAAGTTGATGATTAACCTACAGAATACGTTGTGATTATACACAAAGTTGATGATTAACCTACAGAATACGTTGTGATTATACACAAAGTTGATGATTAACCTACAGAATACGTTGTGATTATACACAAAGTTGATGATTAACCTACAGAATACGTTGTGATTATACACAAAGTTGATGATTAACCTACAGAATACGTTGTGATTATACACAAAGTTGATGATTAACCTACAGAATACGTTGTGATTATACACAAAGTTGATGATTAACCTACAGAATACGTTGTGATTATACACAAAGTTGAAGATTAACCTACAGAATACGTTGTGATTATACACAAAGTTGATGATTAACCTACAGAATACGTTGTGATTATACACAAAGTTGATGATTAACCTACAGAATACGTTGTGATTATACACAAAGTTGATGATTAACCTACAGAATACGTTGTGATTATACACAAAGTTGATGATTAACCTACAGAATACGTTGTGATTATACACAAAGTTGATGATTAACCTACAGAATACGTTGTGATTATACACAAAGTTGATGATTAACCTACAGAATACGTTGTGATTATACACAAAGTTGATGATTAACCTACAGAATACGTTGTGATTATACACAAAGTTGATGATTAACCTACAGAATACGTTGTGATTATACACAAAGTTGATGATTAACCTACAGAATACGTTGTGATTATACACAAAGTTGAAGATTAACCTACAGAATACGTTGTGATTATACACAAAGTTGATGATTAACCTACAGAATACGTTGTGATTATACACAAAGTTGAAGATTAACCTACAGAATACGTTGTGATTATACACAAAGTTGATGATTAACCTACAGAATACGTTGTGATTATACACAAAGTTGAAGATTAACCTACAGAATACGTTGTGATTATACACAAAGTTGATGATTAACCTACAGAATACGTTGTGATTATACACAAAGTTGATGATTAACCTACAGAATACGTTGTGATTATACACAAAGTTGAAGATTAACCTACAGAATACGTTGTGATTATACACAAAGTTGATGATTAACCTACAGAATACGTTGTGATTATACACAAAGTTGAAGATTAACCTACAGAATACGTTGTGATTATACACAAAGTTGATGATTAACCTACAGAATACGTTGTGATTATACACAAAGTTGAAGATTAACCTACAGAATACGTTGTGATTATACACAAAGTTGATGATTAACCTACAGAATACGTTGTGATTATACACAAAGTTGATGATTAACCTACAGAATACGTTGTGATTATACACAAAGTTGATAATTAACCTACAGAATACGTTGTGATTATACACAAAGTTGAAGATTAACCTACAGAATACGTTGTGATTATACACAAAGTTGAAGATTAACCTACAGAATACGTTGTGATTATACACAAAGTTGATGATTAACCTACAGAATACGTTGTGATTATACACAAAGTTGAAGATTAACCTACAGAATACGTTGTGATTATACACAAAGTTGATGATTAACCTACAGAATACGTTGTGATTATACACAAAGTTGATGATTAACCTACAGAATACGTTGTGATTATACACAAAGTTGATGATTAACCTACAGAATACGTTGTGATTATACACAAAGTTGAAGATTAACCTACAGAATACGTTGTGATTATACACAAAGTTGATGATTAACCTACAGAATACGTTGTGATTATACACAAAGTTGATGATTAACCTACAGAATACGTTGTGATTATACACAAAGTTGATGATTAACCTACAGAATACGTTGTGATTATACACAAAGTTGATGATTAACCTACAGAATACGTAGTGATTATACACAAAGTTGATGATTAACCTACAGAATACGTTGTGATTATACACAAAGTTGATGATTAACCTACAGAATACGTTGTGATTATACACAAAGTTGATGATTAACCTACAGAATACGTTGTGATTATACACAAAGTTGATGATTAACCTACAGAATACGTTGTGATTATACACAAAGTTGAAGATTAACCTACAGAATACGTTGTGATTATACACAAAGTTGATGATTAACCTACAGAATACGTTGTGATTATACACAAAGTTGAAGATTAACCTACAGAATACGTTGTGATTATACACAAAGTTGATGATTAACCTACAGAATACGTTGTGATTATACACAAAGTTGATGATTAACCTACAGAATACGTTGTGATTATACACAAAGTTGATGATTAACCTACAGAATACGTAGTGATTATACACAAAGTTGATGATTAACCTACAGAATACGTTGTGATTATACACAAAGTTGATGATTAACCTACAGAATACGTTGTGATTATACACAAAGTTGATGATTAACCTACAGAATACGTTGTGATTATACACAAAGTTGATGATTAACCTACAGAATACGTTGTGATTATACACAAAGTTGAAGATTAACCTACAGAATACGTTGTGATTATACACAAAGTTGATGATTAACCTACAGAATACGTTGTGATTATACACAAAGTTGAAGATTAACCTACAGAATACGTTGTGATTATACACAAAGTTGATGATTAACCTACAGAATACGTTGTGATTATACACAAAGTTGAAGATTAACCTACAGAATACGTTGTGATTATACACAAAGTTGATGATTAACCTACAGAATACGTTGTGATTATACACAAAGTTGATGATTAACCTACAGAATACGTTGTGATTATACACAAAGTTGAAGATTAACCTACAGAATACGTTGTGATTATACACAAAGTTGATGATTAACCTACAGAATACGTTGTGATTATACACAAAGTTGAAGATTAACCTACAGAATACGTTGTGATTATACACAAAGTTGATGATTAACCTACAGAATACGTTGTGATTATACACAAAGTTGAAGATTAACCTACAGAATACGTTGTGATTATACACAAAGTTGATGATTAACCTACAGAATACGTTGTGATTATACACAAAGTTGATGATTAACCTACAGAATACGTTGTGATTATACACAAAGTTGATAATTAACCTACAGAATACGTTGTGATTATACACAAAGTTGAAGATTAACCTACAGAATACGTTGTGATTATACACAAAGTTGAAGATTAACCTACAGAATACGTTGTGATTATACACAAAGTTGATGATTAACCTACAGAATACGTTGTGATTATACACAAAGTTGAAGATTAACCTACAGAATACGTTGTGATTATACACAAAGTTGATGATTAACCTACAGAATACGTTGTGATTATACACAAAGTTGATGATTAACCTACAGAATACGTTGTGATTATACACAAAGTTGATGATTAACCTACAGAATACGTTGTGATTATACACAAAGTTGAAGATTAACCTACAGAATACGTTGTGATTATACACAAAGTTGATGATTAACCTACAGAATACGTTGTGATTATACACAAAGTTGATGATTAACCTACAGAATACGTTGTGATTATACACAAAGTTGATGATTAACCTACAGAATACGTTGTGATTATACACAAAGTTGATGATTAACCTACAGAATACGTAGTGATTATACACAAAGTTGATGATTAACCTACAGAATACGTTGTGATTATACACAAAGTTGATGATTAACCTACAGAATACGTTGTGATTATACACAAAGTTGATGATTAACCTACAGAATACGTTGTGATTATACACAAAGTTGATGATTAACCTACAGAATACGTTGTGATTATACACAAAGTTGAAGATTAACCTACAGAATACGTTGTGATTATACACAAAGTTGATGATTAACCTACAGAATACGTTGTGATTATACACAAAGTTGAAGATTAACCTACAGAATACGTTGTGATTATACACAAAGTTGATGATTAACCTACAGAATACGTTGTGATTATACACAAAGTTGATGATTAACCTACAGAATACGTTGTGATTATACACAAAGTTGATGATTAACCTACAGAATACGTTGTGATTATACACAAAGTTGATGATTAACCTACAGAATACGTTGTGATTATACACAAAGTTGAAGATTAACCTACAGAATACGTTGTGATTATACACAAAGTTGATGAGTAACCTACAGAATACGTTGTGATTATACACAAAGTTGATGATTAACCTACAGAATACGTTGTGATTATACACAAAGTTGATGATTAACCTACAGAATACGTAGTGATTATACACAAAGTTGATGATTAACCTACAGAATACGTTGTGATTATACACAAAGTTGATGATTAACCTACAGAATACGTTGTGATTATACACAAAGTTGATGATTAACCTACAGAATACGTTGTGATTATACACAAAGTTGATGATTAACCTACAGAATACGTTGTGATTATACACAAAGTTGAAGATTAACCTACAGAATACGTTGTGATTATACACAAAGTTGATGATTAACCTACAGAATACGTTGTGATTATACACAAAGTTGAAGATTAACCTACAGAATACGTTGTGATTATACACAAAGTTGATGATTAACCTACAGAATACGTTGTGATTATACACAAAGTTGAAGATTAACCTACAGAATACGTTGTGATTATACACAAAGTTGATGATTAACCTACAGAATACGTTGTGATTATACACAAAGTTGATGATTAACCTACAGAATACGTTGTGATTATACACAAAGTTGATGATTAACCTACAGAATACGTTGTGATAATACACAAAGTTGATGATTAACCTACAGAATACGTTGTGATTATACACAAAGTTGAAGATTAACCTACAGAATACGTTGTGATTATACACAAAGTTGATGAGTAACCTACAGAATACGTTGTGATTATACACAAAGTTGATGATTAACCTACAGAATACGTTGTGATTATACACAAAGTTGATGATTAACCTACAGAATACGTTGTGATTATACACAAAGTTGATGAGTAACCTACAGAATACGTTGTTATTATACACAAAGTTGATGATTAACCTACAGAATACGTTGTGATTATACACAAAGTTGATGATTAACCTACAGAATACGTTGTGATTATACACAAAGTTGATGATTAACCTACAGAATACGTTGTGATTATACACAAAGTTGATGATTAACCTACAGAATACGTTGTGATTATACACAAAGTTGATGATTAACCTACAGAATACGTTGTGATTATACACAAAGTTGATGATTAACCTACAGAATACGTTGTGATTATACACAAAGTTGAAGATTAACCTACAGAATACGTTGTGATTATACACAAAGTTGATGATTAACCTACAGAATACGTTGTGATTATACACAAAGTTGATGATTAACCTACAGAATACGTTGTGATTATACACAAAGTTGAAGATTAACCTACAGAATACGTTGTGATTATACACAAAGTTGATGAGTAACCTACAGAATACGTTGTGATTATACACAAAGTTGATGATTAACCTACAGAATACGTTGTGATTATACACAAAGTTGATGAGTAACCTACAGAATACGTAGTGATTATACACAAAGTTGATGATTAACCTACAGAATACGTTGTGATTATACACAAAGTTGATGATTAACCTACAGAATACGTTGTGATTATACACAAAGTTGATGATTAACCTACAGAATACGTTGTGATTATACACAAAGTTGATGATTAACCTACAGAATACGTTGTGATTATACACAAAGTTGATGATTAACTTACAGAATACGTTGTGATTATACACAAAGTTGATGATTAATCTACAGAATACGTTGTGATTATACACAAAGTTGAAGATTAACCTACAGAATACGTTGTGATTATACACAAAGTTGATGATTAACCTACAGAATACGTTGTGATTATACACAAAGTTGATGATTAACCTACAGAATACGTTGTGATTATACACAAAGTTGATGATTAACCTACAGAATACGTTGTGATTATACACAAAGTTGATGATTAACCTACAGAATACGTTGTGATTATACACAAAGTTGAAGATTAACCTACAGAATACGTTGTGATTATACACAAAGTTGAAGATTAACCTACAGAATACGTTGTGATTATACACAAAGTTGATGATTAACCTACAGAATACGTTGTGATTATACACAAAGTTGATGATTAACCTACAGAATACGTTGTGATTATACACAAAGTTGATGATTAACCTACAGAATACGTTGTGATTATACACAAAGTTGATGAGTAACCTACAGAATACGTTGTGATTATACACAAAGTTGATGATTAACCTACAGAATACGTTGTGATTATACACAAAGTTGATGATTAACCTACAGAATACGTTGTGATTATACACAAAGTTGAAGATTAACCTACAGGATACGTTGTGATTATACACAAAGTTGAAGATTAACCTACAGAATACGTTGTGATTATACACAAAGTTGATGATTAACCTACAGAATACGTTGTGATTATACACAAAGTTGATGATTAACCTACAGAATACGTTGTGATTATACACAAAGTTGATGATTAACCTACAGAATACGTTGTGATTATACACAAAGTTGAAGATTAACATACAGAATACGTTGTGAGTATACACAAAGTTGATGATTAACCTACAGAATACGTTGTGATTATACACAAAGTTGAAGATTAACCTACAGAATACGTTGTGATTATACACAAAGTTGATGATTAACCTACAGAATACGTTGTGATTATACACAAAGTTGAAGATTAACCTACAGAATACGTTGTGATTATACACAAAGTTGAAGATTAACCTACAGAATACGTTGTGATTATACACAAAGTTGATGATTAACCTACAGAATACGTTGTGATTATACACAAAGTTGATGATTAACCTACAGAATACGTTGTGATTATACACAAAGTTGATGATTAACCTACAGAATACGTTGTGATTATACACAAAGTTGAAGATTAACCTACAGAATACGTTGTGATTATACACAAAGTTGAAGATTAACCTACAGAATACGTTGTGATTATACACAAAGTTGATGATTAACCTACAGAATACGTTGTGATTATACACAAAGTTGATGATTAACCTACAGAATACGTTGTGATTATACACAAAGTTGATGATTAACCTACAGAATACGTTGTGATTATACACAAAGTTGATGATTAACCTACAGAATACGTTGTGATTATACACAAAGTTGATGATTAACCTACAGAATACGTTGTGATTATACACAAAGTTGAAGATTAACCTACAGAATACGTTGTGATTATACACAAAGTTGATGATTAACCTACAGAATACGTTGTGATTATACACAAAGTTGATGATTAACCTACAGAATACGTTGTGATTATACACAAAGTTGATGATTAACCTACAGAATACGTTGTGATTATACACAAAGTTGAAGATTAACCTACAGAATACGTTGTGATTATACACAAAGTTGATGATTAACCTACAGAATACGTTGTGATTATACACAAAGTTGAAGATTAACCTACAGAATACGTTGTGATTATACACAAAGTTGATGATTAACCTACAGAATACGTTGTGATTATACACAAAGTTGCTTCGTTTTGATGCCACTAATCAGCGGTCTCTATTATTTTATATGAGGCTTACTTGGATCGTAAACTGTTGTAGCATAGATATCTGCCATCATTTAACCGCATTTGGGATACATAGACTATAGAATATGCATGACTTTGGATACAAAGGCCATTAATATGAAGGGGTGTTGCTTCTGAAGAAAGTAGAATTTATTATTAGAAAGTTTAAATCATTCTATCAATCATAAATCTTTGTGTGCTTGGGTTCAATTTCGCCTCTTTCAACGATATTTCTATTTGGATTATAGAACTGTTCTGTCAGTTAATTTTTTGTTTGTTTTTCATTTTATCATAGCATGCAAATATCCTTTATTGTCAATATCTACCTATACCTGGATATGTAATTGTCAAATATCCTTTATTGTCAATATCTACCTATACCTGGATATGTAATTGTCAAATATCCTTTATTGTCAATATCTACCTATACCTGGATATGTAATTGTCAGTTTGGAGTTCATTTGGATATATAAAGAGTGTCCTTATAAAATCAAAACGTGAAATCATAAGTAGAAGAAGGGTTTGAAAATACCAAAGGGGTAATGAGAATCCGTAAATCACAAACATCACAATGGCCAAAAGACAGAAGAACAGACATCACAATGGCCAAAAGAAAAAGGGTAAATGGGCAAAACAACGATTTGTAAACACAGAAAACTCAAGATCAAGCAACACGACTTAGAAGTGTTTTGTACTCGTTCCTTTGATATGAACATGGGTAAATGTGGTCTCATATTGGTACATCAACAAGTCTCAAAGTAGGAGTGTGCATTTTGTTCTAATTGGAATGTCGACAGTTTGTTGAAAAAATTGAGGTAATGTATTAAAACACATGCTTTCCGTACATATTTGTTCCAATGCACTATCTTATTACTAGATCGTTATGTATTACAATGTGTGGGAGTTATCTACTCTACCCTGGGTTTTTCAGGTACACACAACAACATACTGCATGTTTTACTGAGAAAAGCATTTGGTCCCGCACCTACTAAGGCCGGCCCTGTATGGACGAGTCATGAAAAGTAATATCAATATACTACTCACCTACTTTGAATCCTACTTTACAACGGAACTTGTCACCGTAAGGAATTTGTGGCTTAAAATATAAAATTACTAAATATAAATATATGCAAAGTAAATAACTCGCTTCAGCTATGCAAGTTAAAATATTCTGGTAAAATGTGAAGACCAACATTTGTAAGAGCTTTTGTTAAAAAATGTTTTTATTCTGTACTGAATCTAATAACTAGTCAAATCCGTTAGGTATCTGAAAGATTTTTTTTAATATGGTATTAGACATATTTGTACATATGTATATACAATTATTATGAAGGACCCGGGTGGCTCAATGAGTTAGGTAGTTGGATTACCTAACAACTCATACAAGCTTATCACCAATACGGAGTGGGTTCGTGCCCGGGTTTGTAATTTACAAAAAAGAATGCACTCGACTCACAGCCGCAAGTGATAAAGTTTACCAGTTGCTTGCCCATGGTCGGTGGTTCTCTCGAGATACTTCGGCTTCTTCCACCACTAAAACTGGTCGCCATGATATAGCTGAAAGTGGCGTTAAACACCAAAAATCAAGTCAAATCAAATCAATTATTATGAAGCATTTTGAATTTTAATCATTTTTAGAGTTGACAACCTCTCGATGGTACAATCAAATTTGAAAGTCACATTTCCTTATTAGCTATAATGAAGAAAAAACATTTGTATCACAATTTTATATTTGAAAAGAAATACCATTTATTGTGAAGACATAAAAAATGAAATCCCTATTGTATTCAAAAACCGTTCACATATGTGAATACTCACAATTTCTAAATGAAATTTCATTAGTAATACCATTATACCATAGGCCACAATACACACTAACAACCATGCTTAAAATCAACAGCAACCATTGGACATCAGAAATAAACGGTAGCCATTACCATAATTAAAGTGCACTTTTTAATCAATTAAAATATTTTATAGAATTGAAAATTTAATGTTTGTGAATATCATTGATTTAAATAATTTCCGCCTATGTCAGTTATAATGGAAAACAAAAATATGTTTCCAAAATGTTTGTTCCATTGACGTTCTTCTGTCGTTCTGATTTAAATTATACGAAAAATCGGCAAATAATTAAACAGTTAATACTTCCGTTTGAATTTAATCAGATGTATTTTAATGACTATTTCATTCTGCGTGGGAGTTAAGAGATTAAACAAATTATTGGTTATGTATTCACAAAACAAATAACGTTAGAAATGATGAAGCGATGCAAACCTAGGTCTTGTCGTTTTTTGTAATACGTGTTTTACCTTAATAACAAATCAAGAAGTCGGACACAACCGATTTCCTTCAAAACATTGGAATCTTGATGTGATATTGTTTTTAATTTCTCGAGATTAAGTGATAAGATTTAGAAAATATAACAAAGACATCTTATTTCCCGATTCCCAATTTAAAACTTGCTTTCAACAAATATGTCTTTATGCGCATAACAAATTACATTCTTATTCCTGATAAGTACATTTTATATTTGACAAGTCAATCAAATATGCATAAATTATGACGAACTTCCTGGTGGTAATACGATATTAAATTGAAAAACTTTGCAAAAAAATATGTTGATAGTGTTTGAACAGAAAGGTTACCTGTTATCTATTAGGGTCGTTCGTGTGGGGATATGTTAGCTTTTTTTATATCTATACCTATACAACGAGTACCTACTAATAAAAGTTGTGGACTCAATTACCCCAGTGCTGAAGTGTTCTCAATACAACTTAATCTGATCAAGTTTGTCATTGACTTGAGGCAGGGTCGGTGGTTTGTCAGGGACTACTTGAGGCAGAGGTCGGTGGTTTGAGGCAGGGGTTGGTGGTTTGACAGTGACTTGAGGCAGAGTCGGTGGTTTGACAGTGACTTGAGGCAGAGTCGGTGGTTTGAGGCAGGGGTTGGTGGTTTGACAGTGACTTGAGGCAGAGTCGGTGGTTTGACAGTGACTTGAGGCAGAGTCGGTGGTTTGAGGCAGGGGTTGGTGGTTTGACAGTGACTTTGAGGCAGAATCGGTGGTTTGAGGCAGGGGTTGGTGGCTTGACAGTGACCTGAGGCAGAGTCGGTGTTTTGTCAGTGACTACTTGAGGCAGGGTCGGTGGTTTGTCAGTGACTACTTGAGGCAGAGGTCGGTGGTTTGACAGTGAATTGAGGCGACCACTAACAGCAACCGCTACGACTTAATTCCAAACATAATATAATCTATGACACGACAGGTGCCATTAGTTGAGCAGGATATACTAACCTTTCCGAAGCACACGAGTTCGTCACCGGTTTTAGTGGGATTCGAGTTGTTCAGTTTTTGCTTTTTCTGTGTACATTTCTATAATGTTTTGTCCACCATTGTTTTGTCTGTTTGTCATATTTAATTTGGTCCTTGTATTGTCTGTCCTTCGAGTTGCGGCTTTTGATTACCCCTTTGTTGGCATTATTATATACTCTCCCAAAAAAAAACGCAACATGTGAAATAATATAATTTACTTCAAGTTTTCAACATACATTTGTAATTTCAAATACATAAATAAGCATTACATTACACTGAAATTTGCACACTGGTTGTTCAGACTTCAAATTGCATTAAAATGTCAAAATTTATCACATTAATGTCCATAGCATTCAGATGACGTCATTTCAAAGTTAATATAGGTTGTGCCCACCATTAGCCTGTAACACAGCACGGACACATCAGCAACCCAAGATTGCTACATCTGGATACTTCATCTGAGAAACCGGACCGTGACAGCAAGAGAAACAGCATCAAATGTCCCAGGTCTCCGACGAATATCGCCACAGACAGTCAGAAACCGTCTCCATGAAAACGGCTTACGCGCCAGACGTCCTTACTTTGGCGCAGTACTGAGACGTCGGCATCAACTTGCAAGGGTCCGATGGTGCAACAGAGTAAGGGACTGGGACCTGCAAAACTGGAGGCGAGTCTGGTTCAGCGATGAATCAAGATTCATGCTGCAGAAAAGAGATGGCCGTACACGTGTCTACAGACGCCGGAATGAGAGATTCGAAAGGAACTGCGTCCTTGAGGTCGACAATTTCGGCGGAGGACGTGTGATGATGTGGGGTGCCATATCCTACGCCGAAAAACTTAACTGGTGCACATCCTCGGCAATCTTAGCACCGCTCAATACAGAGATGAGGTTTTGACACCACACATGCTGTCCGCAATGAACCTCCGTAGAGAAGTTTTTCAGCACGACAACACTCGGCCGCACATAGCTCGTGCTACTGTTGACTTTCTAGCCAACCAGAGCGTAACAGTGCTCCCCTAGCCGTTTAAATCACTAGATTTGAACCCAATAGAACATTTGTGGATGACTTGGATCGACGCGTGCGCAGTCGTGAACCAGCTCCGCAAACTCTGCAAGAACTGCAGCAGGCTCTTGAGCAAGAATGGGGAGAATTCCGCAAGACCGTATTCGTCGATTGATAGAGTCTATACCGAAGTGGGTCTGTGCTGTGTTACAGGTTAATGGTGGGTACAACAGATATTGACTTTGAAGTGACGTCGTCTGAACGCTATGGACTTTAATGTGATAAATTGAGACATTTTAATGAACTATAAAGTCTGAACAACCAGTGTGTCGAATTTCAGAGTAGTGCAATGCTTATTTCTGTATTTAAAATGATTTTGAAAATATGAAGTCAATTATATTTTTTCACATGTTGCGTTTCTTTCTTGAGAGAGTATACATGTAATACACCTGATACGATATCTCCTCATCCATAAAATGAAATATTACAAATGTATTACTTACGAGGTAGTATTGGAAATCAAAGGAGAAAATAAAATACAATGTTAGCCATGCATTTGATGGTAGTCACGACAAAATGTAATATGCTGCTTTGCTATTTTATTGAGAACAAAATATAAAGATATGAAATTTATCGTTGCCCCAACGTGTTCGAAAAAATATGTTGGATTTCAATCAGGACTCGAATAATCCTCCAGGAAGATTCAGTTTTGTTTCATTTTCTGTTTTTGATTTGTATCCAGTGTAATGTGTAATGTGTAATGTAATAATACTAGTAAAATTACCACTAATGACCACTTTGATAATCCCATAATTTTTCAGTAAAATCAATAAAAATAAAAATTAAAATAATTGAAATAAAATTACATAAATTATTAAGCTTGAATAGCATGCAAGGTAAGGTCCATGGAAATAAAATAAGCTGTTTTTTAAGTCTCACACTGTAACGTAAATGTCAAGTTATTTACTTTCACAGTTTGATCCATAAAATTACGACAAATTGAAATAATTTTGACCCCGTTTAAAAATAAAGTACAAATGTAGGTATGGTATCCAGTTAAAGCATATATTTATTAAATGTTTGTTAATTCTTCTCAATGATTTCATATAAATAAAAGATGTATATTGTCTTTCATATTATAATTTTTGCCTATATTACTTAGGAAGTAATTGTATTGTTAATAATTCAAATATCCCCCATGGACAGAAAGAAAGAAGACTTTCGACAGGTGGGTGGTTTCTATTCTCTGGGTACTGGAGTTTCCTATAACATTAAAACTAACAGAGACGATAACGGATATATTTACAAAAGTGGTGCTGAGCACACAATTTATGATTCATAATGAAAAAAACCATCAGTAAAGCATTTAATTTCTGTGTTTTAATTTCTATGCTAGGAAACTTGAGATTTGTCAGAGAAGTGATTCGTTTTGTTTGTCAGTTATATATTGTTAACCATTACTTGTTTAACTGTTAATAAGTTCATGGTAATCAGTTAGCAATATGTAAATACTATTAATATAAATGGACATACATAACTAATGTTCATTCTATGTAACAAAACTACAGTCAAGCCTACCGATGTGGTCACTTCTATTAAACAGTCAAACCTGCCCATGTGGTCACCTCTATTAAACAGTCATCTGTATTTAAAGGTAACATTTTATTGTCCTGTCATAGAAAATTTCATGTGAATTGAACCTCTTTTAAGAGGTCACCTGTCTTATAAGACCACGTTTTCTTTGTCCGAATGGTGACCTCTTAATACAAGTTTGACTGTATTTCTTATTTGATTACCTTTCTTATATTAGTTTAATCAAATAATAAGTTTAAACAAAATATAACTACCAAGGAAATTGTAAGAAGTCTACAAGTTGTCATGTTTCATCAAAAATGAAAAACACGAAAGAAAATCGCTGACAAATATGATAAAATTGTCGGTAACCACGTAATATTAAATGAAAAATGTGACACAATACAACATTTATCACTAAACATAAGGAAGTTTTGTAAGAAAACCCCAAACCACAATACAATTTTATCAAACCATGCATTATAATTACCTGACCCCTCAAACCATGCATTATAATTACCTGACCCCTCAAACCATGTATTATAATTACCTGACCCCTCAAACCATGTATTATAATTACCCGACCCCTCAAACCATGTATTATAATTACCTGACCCCTCAAACCATGCATTATAATTACCTGACCCCTCAAACCATGCATTATAATTACCTGACCCCTTTTTCTGTCTGTTAGTTGTAATAAACATTGTGTACTGAAGCCCAGATTTTAATTGTGATTTACTTATGTATTTTTCTACATTTGCCGAGTAAGCAAGACAACATACGCGCTTAGAAATGATAGCGGAGCAGAATAAAATGCGTCGTCGTTTTGTAGCATGTATTCAATCAAAACATTAGGTATAGTCTGTTTGGTGACTCTGAAAATAGGGGAAACAATTATTTAAAAATCAGGGATTTGCTTTCTATTGCTCTTTTTAACATTTTAGGCACACATTATTTAATACATATCTGAGTAAAAGTTGTCAAAGAAATAATTCAAATAATAAAAAAAATCTCCATAGGGCCCAATACTAATTTTATCAGATTGTAAGTAAAGGAGGCTGCCATTATAATGAACAGCATTACCTGTTCTTTCCTGTCTGTTGTTATGCTAAAGATTCAAGATGTTTTGAATAATTGATAAACAGTTTGACCATATGATATTTGTTTGTAAACAATTAATAACTGCTGGTCACATGAAACCCTTATATGGACATATTAAACCATGGTTTCAGGTCCGGATATTCTTGTGAAACCCAACTGATCACAACAATCAACGACTTACTACAAGAACACGATAAAGGAAAACAAGTAGACATTGCCATCTTAGATTTCTCTAAAGCATTTGACACAGTACCACATGATAAGCTTCTACACAAACTAGAACAATACGGTATCAAAGGAAACATCCACTCATGGCTAACCAACTTCCTATCAACCAGAACAATGAGAACAATAGTGGAGGGTGGATGTTCAAAGGAAACATCAGTAGACTCTGGAGTGCCTCAAGGTACTGTACTCGGTCCGATAATGTTCTTATGCCATATAAATTACCTTCCAGACTGTGTCAACTCGTCTGTCCGTTTATTTGCCGACGATTGCCTACTATATAGAACGATCAAAAAGGAAGAAGACCACCTCACACTGCAAGCAGACCTTAAACACCTTGAAGAATGGGCAAATAAATGGGGCATGAGATTCAACACTAAGAAATGTAATATGTCCTGTCAATAAACAACAAGTCATCTAGATATTACCAACTAGAAAAACACACACTACAAGAAGTACAGGACAATCCATATTTAGGACTCCAAATCTCAAACGACCTGAAATGGAGCATCCACATCAACAATGTGTGTAAAAAAGCTAACGCAACACTGGGCTTCCTGAGAAGAAATTCAAGAAATGTCCCTGAAACATGCCGAAAGACCACATATGTTACCCTAGTAAGATCAATCATGGAATATGGAGCTACCATCTGGAACCCATACCTTAAGGGAGACATAGACAAACTAGAACGAATACAGAACAGGGCTATAAGGTTCGTTAAAAAAGACTACAAAAGTAGAGAAACAGGAGCCATCACGAGGATGAGAGAAGACCTTGAGCTGGAGACACTAGAGGACAGACGACTTAGCCTACGTCTGATTCTAATGTACAAGGGGGTTGAGGGGTTGGTACCGGCACTACCAACAGATAATTTCGCTAAATTAGCTAGACCGAAAAGGAACATCAAAGCAAAACATTTTAAAGATCATATAACATCAAATATAGTAGAGAAACGTACATGCAATAATACAAAAGGACTCGAATTACCGAACTACAAGAAACAGCAGTACCAACATTCTTTATTTGTTGGACACTGTAATTCATTGGAACCATCTGCCAAACAGTGTCGTGCATGCAAATTCCTTAGAAGCATTTAAGACCGCTCTAAGAAATCAGCGCCAATAAAGACCGCCATCGGCGCTCTCTCTACCCGTTGTATAAAAACCATAGTTGGGTTCTACAACGTACCAGATACAGATACAGATACATGTCCCTTGTTATTCACCTTGCTGATTTATAAAAAAAAATTAAATTAACACTTAAAAAAATGATACCAAAATCAAATAAATGTTAATTTCGTGAAAGTATAATTTATATAAATATATAAATTATATAATATTCTTGTTTAATACTTGTTTTCTTCCAAAAATTAAACAATTCATATAAATGTTAATTTCTTATATGCAAATTAGATAAAAAAAAAAATTCATGATTTTCTTGCTTCAAATTATGTTATATAAAGTTTATGTACATTGTAAATAAGTAGTGAAAATGCCTGTGAAAGCTTCTGCTGAAAAAAGGGAATTAATTTTGAAAATTTACAAATATTTTGGGGCCGAAAGTAGATAGAACTGTACAAGCTCTGGACATTAGCCGTTCATTTCTGAATAAGATATTGAAAAAAGAACCTGTGGAACTTAATGAAAAATCTGTGAATAAATGCAAAGATTCTTTGGATAGTTTTGATAAAGACTTAATAAGGAGAGTAGTAGTTGGATTTTTTTTCGAAAAATGAATATGTTTCAATTAAAAAATTGCGTGTCACTTTGGAGAAAAGCCATTCTTTAAAATTGTCAAAATATAAACTTTGGAAAACTTTGCATGAACTTGGTTTTAGATATGCAAAAATAAATGGAAATAAAAAGGCTCTTGTTGAAAGAAAAGACCTCGTTAATAAAAGAATAATTTTTTTACGTACAATTAAACAAAAAAGAAATGAAGGATATAGCATTGTTTACTTGGACGAAACTTGGGTTGATACCCACCATACAGCATCCCATCAATGGACATCACCTAACCCTTCAGATGCCCGAAAAATTCCCCTTAATAAAGGACAAAGATTCGTAATTTTACATGCGGGATGTAAAACTGGTTTTTTACCTGGATGTGAATTAGTTTTTAAAACTTTAAGCACAGATGGAAGAGATTATCATTCCGAAATGAATTCTGTCATATTTAATAAATGGGTAGAAGAACAGTTAGTTAAAGTCTTGTTGTAATGGACAATGCGTCTTACCATAGTGTAATAAAGGAAGGTACCAAAGCACCAACATCAGCTACAAGAAAGGGGGATATGCAAAAGTGGCTCAAAGACAAAAAAAATTCCTTTTGATGGTAAAATGAAAAAAACTGAATTATATGAAATCATTAAGCTGAAGAAACCCGAACCAGTTCATAAAACAGATGAATTTTTACGTGGGAAAGGTCATGATGTTTTGCGCCTCCCCCATACCATTGTGAATTTAACCCTATCGAAATGGTATGGGGGGATGTCAAGGGTTATGTTGGACAGGAAAATAACACTTTTAAAACTAATGATGTAAAGGACTTAATAATAAAAGGATTTAAAACCATAACCCCAGAAAAGTGGACTAACTTTTGTAATCATGTTGAAAACAAAATAGAACCACAATATTGGAAATCTGACCACATTATAGAGGAAATTCCAAAAATTATTATAAATTTAGACAGTGATAGTGACACTGATTCAGAGGGGGATCATGACAGTGAGGGTGAAACTACTGATATGTACTGGTCAGAATAAACAACGTTTTCAGGTAATTTTGATCTCTATTATTAACCTCTATGCACATAAAGGGATGGGTAGTTTGCATGTACTTTAAATGCTCCACAATCAGTTATGTAATAATGTATCATCATTATTGATTTTTACCTGAACAGGTGTAAATCCAATTTGAATATTGTCCATATTTGGTATGGTCAGTATGTAAACATCTGATACAACATGCTAATGATGAAATCAGCTGACTTGCTGTTTGTCAATACTGACCACATGTTGCTGTTCATTTCAGTAGTACTTACTCCCATGTTTGTTACATGACAAAATGACAGAATTTTACAATTAAGTCCTATGGCAAACTTTTTTATTCTTTAATGATTTTTTTTGAAAAATTCACATACAATATGTAATAATAAGTCCTTAATATAAATATAATTAAAAAGAAAATCTGACAACCCGTTGATTTTTTCCCCTATTTTCAGAGTCTCCAAACAGACTAAACTTTTCGATATTAGTGTTTCTTTTCGTTCACGTACGCAACAGCATGGACATGATGGAATGCGTTGCTATAATTTCATTAATATAAAGTACATTGTGGTTAGTATAATTTGGTAGTAAGATGTACTTCATTAAAAGTTTTTCTAAACATATATTTTAAGAGGTGCGTTTTAATATATACTATTACACTATTTCATCAGAATGTGAAACACAATCGTGTATATATATATATATATATATCGAGTTTTGTTACCGACTTCTCTTTTCTTTTTAAAACGTTTATTTCTATTTCAAAAGATGATCTAAACCCTCAATACATGTTACAAGACTAAAAAATCAATGAAGTGCTATTTTTAAACATTAAATTTGTTATCCAAGTTCAAGTGAAAAGTATTGTAACCAATGTAAATTTGGGGTAGCCATAATAATAAAAAAAGAAGTTATAACTTTTATAACATAATTATATACGTCCCAATGCATTGTGAAGTAAGTCATTGTGGGGTTGGTCTAAAAACAGGACGGAGAAAAACAGGGCGGGCAAATTTTGATATATTTTTAGACATAACATTTTTATTACTTGAGCTTTTTTTTAAATTTAAATTGATTTGTAAAGTAGAAATAAATATTTAACGTTTGCTATCAAATTTATTTGGAAATATTGAAAGATGAATTCAAAATCTTGACAGGATGGACTTTTTCACGGAACAAAATGGGGAGAAAATTATCAGTGTTCTCATCTTTGATGTCAACTTATTCTTTTAATAATAATATCTGTCAAAAGATAATTATATATTTGGAAAGCTTGTACAATAAGCTTTATTTTGATATAAAGTTTATTTCGGAATACTGAAAGATGAATTCAAAATCTTGACAGGACGGACTTTTTCAAGGAACAAAATGGCGAGAAAATTATCAGTGTTCTCGTCTTTGATATCAACTTAATCTTTTAATAATAATATCTGTCAAAAGATAATTATATATTTGGAAAGCTTGTACAATAAGCTTTATTTTGATATAAAGTTTATTTCGGAATACTGAAAGATGAATTCAAAATCTTGACAGGACGGACTTTTTCACGGAACAAAATGGCGAGAAAATTATCAGTGTTCTCGTCTTTGATGTCAAATTATTCTTTTAATAATAATTTCTGTCAAAACATAATTATATATTTGGAAAGCTTGTACAATAAGCTTTATTTTGATACAAAGGTTATTTCGGAATACTGAAAGATGAATTCAAAATATTGACAAGACGGACTTTTTCACGGAACAAAATGGCGAGAAAATTATCAGTGTTCATGTGTTTGATCTAATATCATGCTTAGAAAAAAATCAATTCACACCATTTCCAAAATGTTACATGTCAAAGAAATCTAAAGTTGAATCAACAAATTTTATAATTGAAACAAATTGTGACTGTGGGGAGACTGATGGCATACAAAATATGGTTGGTGTGAATGGACAAAGGGAATTAAGACATGCAACACATGGAAACATAAATCGGGATAATGTTATTACTCCGACACTCAATACTCCGACAGTCATTACTCCGACACTTATTACTCCGACAATCATTACTCTGACTCTTAATACTTCGACAGTGACCAATAGTCTTTGCAATTCTGGCGCTTTTAGCAATCCAAATGCAGTACGGGACTGCCCATTTAACTTGAAAGGGGCATGGTTTTTATCCCGGAGTCGGAAGTTTTTTTCGTATGCAGCGCTATTGTTTTTAAAGCTTTTCAGCGCGGCCCAACAAAATATTTTTTACAAAGGAAAATATTATTTCATATAGATCTAATAAAAATGCTTTCTCTGATTAGTTTGTTTCTTCGATTCCCGTCATATTTTCCTCAAAATTCAGGATAGCATTAGCTTAGGAATGTTATTCAAAATTTGTTGTAAAGCACCATACCAAGAGGATTTGCAAGGAAAGGTGAAGTCAGCTGCCTTTGTCCTATGTGCAAAAAAGAGACTGAAAACACGGCTCATTTCATACTGCAATGTGCAAGCCTACAGGAAGTAAGAAAACCATTCATAGATAAAGTTTTTTCATATCTGAGAATCTGACACCTTATGTCACAGACCTACTGGAGGATCAAAATATGATACAGCTACTAATTGACTACAAAATTTGACTTTATACCACTCAAGGAAAGGAGCTATTTAGAAACCTTATCCAGAGGTTTATGTTATAAACTGTATCAGCAACGATTACACAAAATAACTACGGTATCATAATAGGATCTAGAAAACCTGAGGATTAATAAGGTATCGACACCGTTAGAGAGCAGATAGATGTAGATTAGGCATATATATATATATTGAAGCTCCTTTTCAGGGAGTGGATGTGGTCGAGTGGTCTAGGGCGCTGGACGTAAGGCTAAGCGAATGGTGCTGCAGTGTATCAATGGTGTGGGTTCAAATCCCGTCGAGGGAAGAACAAAAATTTGACAGCTCTAAAATCTAATTCTAACACTGCTTGGTTTAATTTTCAGACGTATATAATATTTAGTATTAACCTAGTATCCTTAGTAACTTTCAGATCCAGTGGGACAGATATATTGTATGGTTGTCACTTGTTTCTAGACGTTTGTATAATATACTTTATTTCCTGTGACTGTATAATGAATTCTTCATTATCCTATACAATATATTAAAAATTGCTGAGTTAGATTGCTGTCAAATTATAATATTAAGTATATATGTACCATCTACACACGCTTATACACATGTCTTACGTCTATCCCTAGATTTACCTTACGAGAAAAGGTAACACTAGGATTATTGAAGCTCCTTTTTTAGGGAGTGGATGTGGTCGAGTGGTCGAGTGGTCTAGGGCGCTGGACGTAAGGCTAAGCGAATGGTGCTGCAGTGTATCAATGGTGTGGGTTCAAATCCCGTCGAGGGAAGAACAAAAATTTGACAGCTCTAAAATCTAATTCTAACACTGTTTGGTTTAATTTTCAGACGTATATAGATATATATAGATATATCTATATATATAAATGACTGTCGGAGTTATGAGTGTCGGAGAAATAACTGTCGGAGTAATGAGACGACCCCCATAAATCATGTGCAAGCCCAGATTCTACTGACCCATGGTATTGCAGTAAACACAAGCCACACTGACACTTTTAATTACTAGTAATTACTAAAATCATACAATTAAAACATCCTAAGTTAAATAAACGGGTGCGTAGTTATGGTCCGACAGCTCTTTAGTCCGACAGTTCGATAGTCCGACACAATCGTAACTACTTAACAATTTCCGTTGCACGGAAAACAAGATACATGTATGATCATAATCTAACGATTGTGGAAGTCTCCCAAACCGGCCACTGACAACAGGTTTATATGAACACTTTGCATTATGACAAATCCTGAGCTTGATTTTTTGCGGTATTGTGGTGGCCATTTTGAAAATGGAGACTGGTAGGTGAGTGGGGGCTATATTGCAATCACCTTGTCCGTCCGTCCACACTTTCGTAACAAATATCTCAGCTTCTACTGGAAGAAATGATTTTATATTTGATATATGGCTTTGGCATGGTGACTTGTATCGTGTCTCGCCTTTCCAGGTTTACCACACATCTACTTCCTTTTTACTGTGCGACTTACAAATGAACGAGTGGGGGTATTCTTAGCATGACGTAGCGTGCAACATCTTGTTTAATATTGAATTTTTGCGGTATTGTGACGGCCATTTTGAAAATTTTGACAACGCAGAATTGCTCCTCTAATGGTGACCTATCACTATGTCAAATTTTATGTCTCTATCATTATCGATTTAGAAGTTATCAACATTAATGTACGAAATTTCAACTTTCCCATAGGATTGTATAGTAACTCCACACCATTTGAACCCCTCAAAATATGACTTTAACCCCATTTACCACAACTAGAAACATATATCTATAACTCCACCAAGTTTCATGAATTTCTGTCCAGTAGTTCCTGAAATCTGCCGCGGACACGTTCATGTCGCACGGAAAGAAAGGAGAATATAATAATAATAATCTTAAAAGCCACTGTAATTTATAAAATATATATGCAATTTATTAAAAACATATAAATTTATTTGATAGAAATCATAATCATCCATTTAAATATCATTTTGTGCTTCTGGAATCATCTGGACTATTGTTCTTTGTTCTGGACTCACTTTCGAGGTGCCGGTAAAAGTCCGACCTGTCAAGATGTTTATACTTTATAGGTTTTAAAAAAAAATAGATATATGTATCAAAGTAAAGCTGTTTTTACACACTTTCCAAATATATAATCATCTTTTGACAGAAATTATCATTAAAAGAATAATTTGACATCAAAGACGAGAACACTGATAATTTTCTCGCCATTTTGTTCCGTGAAAAAGTCCGTCCTGTCAAGATTTTGAATTCATCTTTCAGTATTTCGAAATAAACTTTATATCAAAATAAAGCTTATTGTACAAGCTTTCCAAATATATAATTATCTTTTGACAGAAATTATTATTAAAAGAATAATTTGACATCAAAGACGAGAACACTGATAATTTTTTCGCCATTTTGTTCAGTGAAAAAGTCCGTCCTGTCAAGATTTTGAATTCATCTTTCAATATTTCCAAATATTATAGCAAACGTTAGATATTTGTTTCTACTTTACAAATCAATTTAAATTTAAAAAAAAGCTCAAGTAATAAAAATGTTATGTCTAAAAATATATTAAAATTTGCCCGTCCTGTTTTTCTCCGTCCTATTTTTAGACCAACCCGTCATTGTGCAATCTTTAACATGAGAAGTTGGGAATATAAATGGGTGGTACTTACGGGTTTGGAACATGTCTGGTTACAGATTGGACTTCCAACAGACGGGTTCATTGGACACCCAGCGGCCAACGCAGCCGTACCAAAGTTCAACTGCACCACCAGGGTTAACACGCAAAACAATGATGTTTGTCCCTTTGACATATTTAATCCTTACATTGCACCCGATGTGTATAAGACCAGGAAGTTATTTAATCTCTTTACCTGTATACAAGTGGAGCGAGTCCGTTATAATTGAATCAATAGAATGAAATAGGAATTTAAAATATGCTTCATTGTACCATTTACTAGTAAAATAGTCCACGGCACGTGTTATTAAATCTTAAATTGATCGAGACCCGATTCGTGGAAAAGGATATCAGTTTCATGAAATATTTTAGTTAACAAAAAATCAATACAATGTATATACACCGTAATACCAATCATTAATACTACATGTACTTGTATTACTATAAATAACGTACCTTACCTCAAATTCAGTGCATTTCTTTCTAACCAAAGTTTTGCAAACGTTGTGTGTTGTTTGTTAAACGTTGTGTGTCGTTTGTTAAACGCTGCAAAAGTAGAAACAAATACATCGTTTAATCAGAGTTTACTGACCCTGTTTGACCTGATAATATGTATACACATGTTGTTGGTAAATAAACTCATAATTTACAAAACCGGGCGAGAATCCACGCCGTATTGGTGATAGGCTTGTGTGAGTTGTTAGATCCAACGACCTAACTCATTGAGCCACCCGGACCCCCATTTTTATGCTCTGATAAACCACCCATTAATTGGAGATCAATAATATTATACATACCTTCTCTTCGTTTGTTAGATTCCATCTTTGTTTTAGCGGGAACATTCCACGTGTCTATAATTGATTCAGCGTTGAGATTAGAAACAAATGCAACAAACGATAAACGACAAACTGTAGACGCACATTTAGCGAGTGCATAGTTTGTCAAAGTTTGTGCAAACTTTACAAACGTATGTTAGAAAAAAATGCTCTAGATAAACGCGTACGCGCGTAGTCGTTTGTATCGTTTGTGTTAGAAAAAGATGCACTCAAAGACTTTAACATGGACGCTGTTTAAAAAATAAAAATTATAAGAAGAAAGTATGTTTGTACAAAGATAAAAAAAGAGTTACTTGAAAATAAGTTTAATGTACAAATATTGAATGGATACTTCATAAATCACGCTGGTAAAAGTTGACGCAGTGATAGACAAATGGACGGACGTTTTGATTGTCAACAGGAAGATGGAAGAAAAAATTGAAGATACCAAAGTGGTAATTAGAAGCCATAGATCGTAATAGAACAGACTAAAGATCGAGCTACATGAACTTAACACCGGGGTTAACTCAGGTGCTCCGGGAGGGTTAGCAGATACTGCTCCACGTGCCACACCCATGTGTTACTGTTAAACAATATGGACATCATCTGATAATAGGATCAATCAGCTCTACCTTTTACCAAACACTAGGACAATACACCATATAACCGGGATGCTTAAAATCCTAAATAAATGTATAGGTACATCGATATAAACTTTAAGTTCAGGACAAGTTTCTGGAATAACCGTTATCAGGAAAGCTAAATAATTCAAAACTCTTTGAGAGCAATTAATCAGAGGTTTTAAACAGCATAGTCAAAATCTGTTCAGGTTTAGACCTATATCTGACCTGGGATAAATTGTTTCGAAACTGTAACTTTCAAACAAAATAAAAAAACAATGTCAATGTGGAAGCACTGACTACTGGACGGATAATATATTTGGAAGAGTTTATATATTACAGTCATGTAGATTTATTATTGTTTGTGTGTTGTTCAAGTTTCGTTCTGTTCACAAAGATGTTCGTGTACACTTAATGTCTTGACGTCATTATGTCCCACAGTCGTTCTGCATGAAACAGTAAATGATTGTTTAGAACATTTTCCTTTTTTTTGCGGGATGTCGTGTTATTCGGTTTTTTTGTTTTTATTTATTTTGATTTCCATGTTTCAATGATGTTGTTTTATCCATCCATATTGTAATTTTATATTGTTCTCTCCAAGGACGTATATATACGTCCTTGTTCTCTCTCATTGGTATTTCGTATTGTTCTCTCTCATTGGTATTTTGTATTGTTCTCTCTCATTGTAATATTGTATTGTTCTCTCTCATTGGTATTTTGTATTGTTCTCTCTCATTGTAATATTGTATTGTTTTCTCATTGGTATTTTGTATTGTTCTCTCTCATTGGTATTTTGTATTGTTCTCTCATTGTAATATTGTATTGTTCTCTCATTGTAATATTGTATTGTTCTCTCTCATTGGTATTTTGTATTGTTCTCTCTCATTGGTATTTTGTATTGTTCTCTCTCATTGGTATTTTGTATTGTTTTCTCTCATTGGTATTTCGTATTGTTCTCTCTCATTGTAATATTGTATTGTTCTCTCTCATTGGTATTTTGTATTGTTCTCTCTCATTGGTATTTTGTATTGTTCTCTCTCATTGGTATTTTGTATTGTTCTCTCATTGGTATTTTGTATTGTTCTCTCTCATTGTAATATTGTATTGTTCTCTCATTGTAATATTGTATTGTTCTCTCTCATTGGTATTTTGTATTGTTCTCTCTCATTGGTATTTTGTATTGTTCTCTCTCATTGGTATTTTGTATTGTTCTCTCTCATTGGTATTTTGTATTGTTCTCTCTCATTGTAATATTGTATTGTTCTCTCATTGGTATTTTGTATTGTTCTCTCTCAATGGTATTTTGTATTGTTCTCTCATTGGTATTTTGTATTGTTCTCTCTCATTGGTATTTTGTATTGTTCTCTCTCAGTGGTATTTTGTATTGTTCTCTCATTGGTATTTTGTATTGTTCTCTCTCATTGTAATATTGTATTGTTCTCTCATTGTAATATTGTATTGTTCTCTCTGATTGATATTTTGTATTGTTCTCTCTCATTGGTCTTTTGTATTGTTCTCTCATTGGTATTTTGTATTGTTCTCTCTCATTGGTATTTTGTATTGTTCTCTCTCATTGTAATATTGTATTGTTTTCTCTCATTGGTATTTTGTATTGTTCTCTCTCATTGTAATATTGTATTGTTCTCTCATTGGTATTTTGTATTGTTCTCTCTCAATGGTATTTTGTATTGTTCTCTCTCATTGGTATTTTGTATTGTTCTCTCTCATTGTAATATTGTATTGTTCTCTCTCATTGGTATTTTGTATTGTTCTCTCTCATTGGTATTTTGTATTGTTCTCTCTCATTGTAATATTGTATTGTTTTCTCTCATTGGTATTTTGTATTGTTCTCTCTCATTGGTATTTTGTATTGTTCTCTCATTGGTATTTTGTACTGTTCTCTCTCATTGGTATTTTGTATTGTTCTCTCTCATTGGTATTTTGTATTGTTCTCTCTCATTGGTATTTTGTATTGTTCTCTCTCATTGTAATATTGTATTGTTCTCTCTCATTGGTATTTTGTATTGTTCTCTCTGATTGGTATTTTGTATTGTTCTCTCATTGGTATTTTGTATTGTTCTCTCTCATTGGTATTTTGTATTGTTCTCTCTCATTGTAATATTGTATTGTTCTCTCTCATTGGTATTTTGTATTGTTCTCTCTCATTGTAATATTGTATTGTTCTCTCTCATTGGTATTTTGTATTGTTCTCTCTGATTGATATTTTGTATTGTTCTCTCATTGGTATTTTGTATTGTTCTCTCTCATTGGTATTTTGTATTGTTCTCTCTCATTGTAATATTGTATTGTTCTCTCTCATTGGTATTTTGTATTGTTCTCTCTCATTGGTATTTTGTATTGTTCTCTCTCATTGGTATTTTGTATTGTTCTCTCTCATTGTAATATTGTATTGTTTTCTCTCATTGGTATTTTGTATTGTTCTCTCTCATTGGTATTTTGTATTGTTCTCTCATTGGTATTTTGTATTGTTCTCTCTCATTGGTATTTTGTATTGTTCTCTCTCATTGTAATATTGTATTGTTCTCTCTCATTGGTATTTTGTATTGTTCTCTCTCATTGTAATATTGTATTGTTTTCTCTCATTGGTATTTTGTATTGTCCTCTCTCATTGGTATTTTGTATTGTTCTCTCTCGTTGGTATTTTGTATTGTTCTCTCTCATTGGTATTTTGCATTGTTCTCTCTCATTGGTATATTGTATTGTTCTCTCTCATTGTAATATTGTATTGTTCTCTCTCATTGGTATTTTGTATTGTTCTCTCTCATTGGTATTTTGTATTGTTCTCTCTCATTGTAATATTGTATTGTTCTCTCTGATTGGTATTTTGTATTGTTCTCTCTGATTGGTATTTTGTATTGTTCTCTCATTGGTATTTTGTATTGTTCTCTCTCATTGGTATTTTGTATTGTTCTCTCATTGTAATGTTGTATTGTTCTCTCTCATTGGTATTTTGTATTGTTCTCTCTCATTGGTGTTTTGTATTGTTCTCTCTCATTGGTATTTTGTATTGTTCTCTCTCATTGGTATTTTGTATTGTTCTCTCATTGGTATTTTGTATTGTTCTCTCTCATTGGTATTTTGTATTGTTCTCTCATTGGTATTTTGTATTGTTCTCTCTCATTGGTATTTTGTATTGTTCTCTCATTGGTATGTTGTATTGTTCTCTCTCATTGTAATATTGTATTGTTCTCTCTCATTGGTATTTTGTATTGTTCTCTCTCATTGGTATATTGTATTGTTCTCTCTCATTGGTATTTTGTATTGTTCTCTCTCATTGGTATTTTGTATTGTTCTCTCTCATTGGTATTTTGTATTGTTCTCTCTCATTGTAATATTGTATTGTTCTCTCTCATTGGTATTTTGTATTGTTCTCTCTCATTGGTATTTTGTATTGTTCTCTCTCATTGTAATATTGTATTGTTCTCTCATTGGTATTTTGTATTGTTCTCTCATTGGTATTTTGTATTGTTCTCTCTCATTGTTCTCTTTCATAGGTATTTGGTATTTTACCTTTCACGCTAAGACAATAAAATATCTATATATTTAATCAAAATAAAAGATAAAGTTGACAATAAAATAAAAGACACATTTCCCCCCTTATTTTAGTAGGATTTTGTGTTATCCGATGTATTGTTGTTATTTATGTTGGATTTGAATGGTGTTGTTTTGTCTTTCCTGACTGTGGTTTTGTATTGTTCTAATTGGTATTTCACCTTTTCTTTTTTAGTTAATACAACAACAATACATATATCTAATAGGTTTTCCGGACCACCATAGGGATCCTCACAATACAAAAAGGTAAGATAGGACAGCATGAAAATTACATGATAGGAAGTACAAAGTTCATCATTGGTGGCGAGTTAGTCAGCTTACTGTTTGTAGATATATTTTATTCAACTGTATGAGCTGTTCTTGTCGTGAATAGCTTTGTGCAGGACATGAATATTATACAATTATTGACTTTGGAATAGGTTGTTATCTGGATTTATCAACCTGAAAAAATGTAATATTCACTGAGCCGTAGGCGAGGTGAATATACGTTTTTAATGGTTGATAAACCAGATAGCAACCTATTCCAAAGTCAATGATTGTTTTATTTCATGAACATGTTTTATTGTAATCTACTTACAAATTCATGGTCATACCAATAAAATATCGCGATTTTGGAGCGTTTGTTTATGATTCAGCCGAAAAAGAAATGTTAAGCGCAATCTCATTGGTTATTGAACAACGAAAGAACGAATTTGATAGGATAGCAAAAGTCTGTTTTTCCCCATTAATTTTTATACCTTGCGAGAGGGATATCACTTTCCGGACACCTGCCAGGATCTATTTTTAGACAGGAGGGGGATATCGCAAGTTCTCAAAACCTCTTAATTAGTTTTAAGCCAATTATAGGCAAGCTAAATTACAGTCATGTAATAATGTGGTTTGTCATCGTTTTGGTGGCTAGAGTGAACTAGACAAAAATATTCAGCACCTTACAGAACAAATTTGTAATCATCTCAATGTTTCAATGTTTGGTCTTCACATTTTATTATGCTCCGTTCATATATATAATAATATTTATCATTGTTGGTATGTTTTGTAAATATCATTTTATAATCAAGAGTATATGTTGGTAGTTGATAGATGTGGATGACAATTTACAGGGGTATATTAGGGAGAAGAGGAACAACTAATATTTGGAGTTAAAAGAACATGAAAATGCATCCTGATCAGAAGTCATGCAATTACTGATGATAATCATTTTAAACCAAGCACATGAAGTTACCCTAGTTTTTAGTGGTGTAGGTGTTGCTCAATCTTTAGTTTTCTGTGTACTGTTTTTGAAGATCATTGTTGGTCCGTCCTTTTTCTTGAGGCTTTTGTATTACTTGTCCTTCTTCTATTTACATCTTACCCCTTTGTATCTTCAAACCTTTCTCTATTTTTTCTGTTGGAATTTCACCTCCGTTTATTTTAAATTATTTTGTTAATTTTATTGTAAACAAATTTGCATTATGTCCACATGGATGGTATTGTTTGTAAAAAGTTTGTATCCTGATCCTTTGTATGCACCCATTTGTTTGCTATCCATTTTGACCCAAAAAATACTGGACATCCACCATGAAGTGTCAAGGGGTCACCCTGTCCATTGTTGTCAAGGTTTGTGAAGAACAGAGCCGAACCCTGTTAAAAAAATAATCAGAATATAGTTTCAACTACTACTCGATCCTTTATAATGGTTAAGTGTTAGTTCTTGTTTATCAACATCCTAGTCGTGGAATTCTTAGGTAAGAAATAATAGATGTGCTAAGTATATATTTTGTTTATCACTATTGTAGGTCAATACTTCCGTTTGTCCTGTCCTTTTATTAGGTTGGTATCCCAATATATTGTAATGTAAAAAACGATTGATATCATTTACAAATTAAAACGTAGATATCTAATTTAGTGCGCACGGCACGTTTCTGGAATAACCTTCCTCGGGTACGCTCGACATTTGGGACACGAAATGTCTGGAGAACCTGGTCTCATTTCAGTATAGGATGTGTGATATTAATATATCCAGAGTACATGTTCTCACTCCAATATGGGGATCGTCGTGGTCGTGAATGTATACTAATTGGATTTACAACTGTCTATGCAATCAGTGTCTTTCACCACACACGTTGTGAGTTCGAATCCCGCTCATGGTGCGGTGTACTCGATACAACATTATGTAATACAGTTTGTTAGTGACTTACGGTAGGTTGGTGGTTTTTCCGGGCACTCCGTTTTCCTCCACCAATAAAACTGACCTCCAAGATATAACTGAAATATTGTTGAAAGTGGCGTTAACCACCATAACCCTAACCGAAACCCACTCAATTTTTTTTTATGAGACATGACATGTTTACATATCCCAAGAAACTGGTCTTAGTATTAAATGTATTTTTACCTTCAGAGGAGGCACAGCTATTCCAAGGTTTGGAAAAACCGTTGAACCGCCAACTTCAACATCAGTCAGCTAAAAGCAAATCTCGAAATATTATTTGAAATCTTTTACAAGCTTTCAAGCAAAGCACATTCTCTCATACTAAGTGTAGAATTTCATGAACTAGGTTTTAAGTCAAATAAACGGTTTTTGTATGAGAATAACATTAGAATATGCTTCGTCAGAATGAAAATGAAAATGTGTAACACGACGATGTCATGTCATAATACAAACTGTATTGGATATGAAGAATTCCAGAATCAATTGTTGATTCTAATGCAATTATAATGTAACGCGTATTTTCATTGGCTATCGAGAGCTGTCAAATCTGCACATAACATGCCTGAAGGAATGCTATATTCCTACGCCGAATGCACTTGTTTTGTAAACAACATTTATTTACAAAATACTCAAATAATAGTAATTCTTATGTGATTTATATTTTTTTGAGGGTATTATGTTACAAATATAAAATACCTGTTCACTATCAAATGGGGAACCCATTACAGCAAGGCAGATGACCCTGTGATTTGTATATCCAGAGTTATCTGCCCTTTTTTCGACATAGTATAGTCCGTTTGGCCAGCCTAAAACAGGACTAAAAAATTAATTAAAAATCAACAGTTCAACTTATTGATTTTTTTTCTTCACACATTTATTTGTATATCATCTACCTACTGGGACAAATAATTTCAGAATTTTGACACTATTTTCCAAAAAGTTGCCCATTAGGTCTCTATGTTAAATATTTGTACCAAATGTGGATATGTGCAGAGGGAGTTAGTATGCTTGTTGTTACCAACTTCCAGTGTAAACAATAACAACACCTGTGGTTTTATTTACATTTCACTGTCATGTGATTACTTTATTTGAATATGTTGCCAGAACCCAAGCATGCATGAAATGTTCATTTCACTTTCAAGTGACAATAGGTTATTCTATAAACAAACCCAAAGATTTTCACCCAAAGTCTAACTTTTTACATTTTATTGGAAATTATTTTAGAAATTTAAAAGTAAAAAGTATAAATGCAAGCCTTTGAATTTTAAATCTTTTTCTTTAAATTCTAAATAAAATCACTTTTGTTTTGGTGTTTTCTAAAGCCCAGTATTTGAACTCGAAGAACATGGTAATAAAGTAAGCCTGTCATGTGTATTGACCAGATATACCATGTAAATAGCCCATGCTTTGCATGCTTTGTGTATACAGGTACTTTTAGAAAATGAAAAACAAGTTTTATGTATGTTATTTAAGCATAATAAAAAAAACAATTAATATATTTGTTTTAAATATAAAAGAAAAAATATAAAATAAAGGTATAAATTAATATTTACAAATTAAAAATTATCTGCCCTTATTTAGAACTCTACCAATACTTATATAGAAAGGATAGTCATGCCTCTCAAAACTTCAGATGAAAAACAGGATTTAATACTAAAAGTGTTTGATTATTTTGAAGCCGAATCAAAACGTGGAAAACCTTTCTTTAAATGGACTAACACACAAAAAAGAACAGAACATTGTTTAGGAATAAGTAATAGTTTATTGCGTTCCTTATTAAGATCCAGAAAACAGGGGCATACCAACGAAGAAAAATCAGTGAAAAGGGTGAAATTAGATAAACTCGACACTTTTGATAAGGAACTTATCAAAAAAACTGTATTTGATCTTTTTAACAAAAACGAATGTGTTACCTTAAGAAAGCTTAAGGCTTTCTTGGTTAAAAATTGTGACTTAGAAATTTTAAAATATAAATTATGGAAAACATTACATGAACTAGGATTTCGATACAAAAAATTATCTGGGAACAGAAAGTGTTTAGTAGAAAGAACTGATATTGTAAATCAGAGAATTAACTATTTGAGAACAATAAAGAAAAAAAGAGAAGAAGGTTTTATTCCTGTATATTTGGATGAGACTTGGGTAGACACACATCATACATCCTCTCATCAATGGACCTCTGACTCTATTTTTAAAAACAGAAAAATACCATTAAGTAAGGGACAAAGATTTGTAGTTTTGCATGCAGGCTGTGAAAATGGATTTTTACCAGGATGTGATTTAGTTTTTAAATCAATAAGTACAGATGGTAGGGATTACCACACGGAAATGAATTCTAAGATTTTTGAAAAATGGGTAAAGGAGCAATTAGAACCAGTTTTGCCCCAAAAAGCCTTGTGGTTATGGACAACGCGTCCTATCATAGTGTCAGAGAGGAAGGCACAAAAGCACCAACTTCAAATTCATTAAAAGGAGATATGATAAACTGGCTAGAAAAAAACAATGTTCCTTTTGACAAAAAACGTAAAAAACCAGAGTTATATGAAATAATTAAGAGCAAAAAACAGCCCCCAATTTACAAAGTAGATGAGTTCCTGAAAATAAAAGGACATGAAATATTAAGATTGCCACCATATCATTGTGAGTTCAACCCAATTGAATTAATATGGGGAGATTTGAAAGGTTACATTGGAAGGGAAAATTCCACATTTAAATTAAATGATGTAAAAAATTTAATTCAAGAAGGTTTTTAACAAATTGACAAATTGAAATGGCTTAATGCTTGCAATCATGTATAAAATAACATTGAGTTAAAGTGTTGGAAGGAAGATGGAATAAGAGGGGAAATTTCAAAAGTGGTTATAAATCTTGAATCTGATAATGAAAATGACAGTGAAAGTAATGATGATGATAGTAGTGATGGTGATGAAACTGAGGATTATGGGTGGCCTTAAATATTTGTTAAATGTAAGTAAATTTAAAGAGATCTTTTTCAGTGTGTTTTTTTTATGACTAGTTGGTTATATTTTCCCCATTTCGCCATGTCTTGCCCATCAAGTTGACTAAAAAATCAGTATTATTTTTTTTAAACAGAATTTAGCTGAAATGTTTCAGGTATAATAAGAATAAGTGTATTGTTATAAAGGGTTGCCTTTGGTTGTCATGGACCATCGGCTATCTTTTATAGAAAATGAATATCCATGGAAAATTAATATTCTCTAAAAACAATTTTCAACATATATTTCATGTATGTCTTGATCCCAATTTATGAAATACAAGTTCTTAAATATAACGCACTCTACTTCAATTATACCTTCAATGGGTATGTGTATTGAAAACCTTATTGTCACTTGGTGAAAGTGAAATGAACATCTCATGCATGCTTGGGTTCTGGTGACATATTCAAATTAGGTAATCACATGACAGTGAAATGTAAATAAAACCACAGGTGTTGTTGTTATTGTTTACACTGGAAGTTGGTAACAACAAGCATACTAACTCCCTCTGCACATATCCACATTTGGTACAAATATATAACATAGAGACCTAATGGGCAACTTTTTGGAAAATAGTGTCAAAATTCTGAAATTATTTGTCGGAGTAGGTAGATGATATACAAGTAAATGTGTGAAGAAGAAAAAATCAATAAGTTGAACTGTTGATTTTTAATTAATTTTTTAGTCCTGTTTTAGGCTGGCCAAACGGACTATACATAGAAATTTGGGATATTTTTTTAGTATAATTAAAATTTCTCAATAACTATCAAAGCTATTAACTTGAAACTCAATACACTTGTAGAAAGTGTTGACCCCAATCTGTTGACAAGAGAAGACAAATCCATCCAGCATTTTATTTGAGTTATTCCCCCTTTTTGACTTAAAATTTCTCAATAATTATGATAGGCATTGAAATGAAACTCAACATGCATGTTCACTATCAAATAGGGAACCCATTACAACAAGGCAAGTGACCCTGTGATTTGTATATCCAGAGTTATCTGCCCTTGTTTCGGCATAGTACATAGAAATTTGGGATATAGTTTTAGTATAATTAAAATTTCTCAATAACTATCAAAGCTATTAACTTGAAACTCAATACACTTGTAGAAAGTGTTGACCCCGTTGAAGGTTCTGTTGACAAGAGAAGACAACTCTATCCAGCATTTTATTTGATTTATTTCCCTTTTTTTACTTGCATTTTTTTCTAAAAATACAATTTTCTCAATATAAACTATGATAGGCATTAAAATGAAACCCAACATACCTGTTCACTATCAAAAGAGGAAACACATTACAGAAGGGTAACCCCCTACTCCCAACATACAACCCCCTCCCGCTGCCCCCCCCCCCCCCAATTTTTTTTTTATTATTTTTCTATTTTTTATATTTATTTCATATACACTAAAATAGTGTTACAAGAAAAATATAAGTACATACATAAGCTATAACAGTTAGTAATCTGTTTGTACCAGTATGGAAGGTGGGATTCAACTGAAATGATAAATGATATACATTCAAATGATTTCAGAATATATCATATAATTTGTATGCTTAATAGAGTGGAAGGTGACATTAATATATCTCCGTCATTAAGAGTATTATTTTCAAGTTTTAATAGAGTTGAAGTTGACATTAGCTGGTCATTATAGTTTTGAGCGTAAGTTTTGTATTCGCACTCTGAAATCGTCGAATCAGAACATAGTATCAAGTATATTAAGTGTTCTTAATGGCTAATAATGAAGCCAATCCCAGCGCCTCATTAGTTATAATTTTTAAACTTCATGTCATGAATATAGATTAAATTTTACTTATTTGACACTAAACAACCAATCCCTGCAGATCGTACGGAGTTGTGTTAGATCTTTATGATGGACATACCATAAAAAGGGGAACATTCAAAGATTTATTTTTATGTAGGTTGACTTTATTCGTTTTTTGTTGTTTTTTTTGTCATCTAGCTGTTCTTATATGAAAACAAATTGTATCACCTAATATAACAAGTTTCATGCAATGGTATTACTAATTTTTACAACTTTCTCATGAAAAGCGTACCTGTTTGTCATCTAGCCAATCAAAATGAGGTGTATATTCACCGCCTATTCCATAGTTCACAACCTAATATAATATAAATATAATGAGTAATAATTTCACATATAAGTAATCAAGTGCTTAGCCAAATAATCCAGTAATTATACTATTTCCCGTAGAACTGAAAAGATTCATCAAAACAATAATGGTACAATCAGAGGTAAACAAAATAACGAAAGCCGTGCGTCAGAAACAACTACGTTTTAACAAGATAAGCAGATTGGGCCTTCTTGTAAGCTTGGCTGAGTTATTTGTCATCCTTTTCACAAAAATGCAGCTATGCTATAAATACATGTAATAGCGATATCTAATTCTCTTGTTAAACATAAATATGACGAGCTCATGCTTAGACGATGATTTATTGACATTTTTCGATTTTATAACATTTCATTATATGGGTTTACCTGCATGTTACTCTGATGCTAGAAATGATGTTTTACTGTTTCAATTTACTGTTAATCTATACATAGCTGTAATGTAATATATGACAACACATTGGTCACATTCTTGTTTCACAACATTCCTTTATGCATAAATAAAATAAAAATTAAACAAATTCCACACTGTCAGAATAGTTCCTAAATCCAATAGGAAAATCATAGACACATGTACTATCGATACCCTAGAGCACATATATACATGACTGTTTAGGAATTTCAATAAAAAGTGGCGAGGTCAAATTAGTTTCGTGGACCAAACGTCCTCCCTTAGTGAAATGATGCGATCATGCAAGTGTTTTCCACATGCCAGTAAAATGTCGACTCTCGCATACAACCACGCAAGCAGCGTTGTTGTTATGGTTTAATCCTGGTTTGCCCACAAAAGACAAAGGGTTTACTGACCATAAAGTTGTATAGTCTGTTCCAAATATATAGGTGTCAAATATGTATGCTTCTGTGTATAGAAGATTTTTTTTCACTGTGTAATTTCTTTTTAATATATAAATGTACAAAAAAAAAGATGAATAATATATCTTTATATACTTTAATATTACTTGATTGATTGATTGATTGATTGATTGATTAATTGATTGATTGATTGATTGATTGATTGATTGATTGATTGATTGATTGATTGATTGATTGATTGATTGATTGATTGATTGATTGATTGATTGATTGATTGATTGATTGATTGATTGATTGATTGATTGATTGATTGGTGTTTAACGTCCAGCGAGCAATTTTTCAGGTATATTCAGGACGAGAACATTAAAAAAAATTAAACGCCACGGGACTCGAAACAAAGAAAGGTGATGGGTAGGGACGGATAATTCAATTACAATTAATTTGAACAATAAATATAACAACATTGAAAGTAATCTTTAAACTTTACGGTGACCTCCTAGGACCAAACTTTCTCTGCCAAACTTGTTCTGGACGTACTGAAGTGCTTGAAGTTGAGCGTTTGCCATACTTGGTTTGAATGATTCAAAACTAATATCGTTTATTCCACAATTCATGTTCCGTGAAAAGGTGATGGTCATATGAAATCTACGCTTATAAAAATAGTGCAAATTGAAAAAAAAAAATTGTGACGAAGAATCTAGAAAACACAAATAATATATTAATGACCAAAAAGTCAAGGATACTTGAAACAGGACAACTTAATTATTCATTATAACTGTTTTATTACTATACCAGAATTAAAAAATGATTACTTTCTTACAGTGAGTGGTGACTCGTAAATCATAAGTTACGTCCATATGAGATTAAATATTTAAAAAAAAAAATAAAAATATCACGTTTACTAAAGATTGACTTGAATCAGAGACAGCAATTTTTTTTAATCCATCGGATTGCATACCTTTATATATCCTTTTATTCTCAAACCGACAGTGCATAACATATCTATAGAGAGAAATTACAATAACAAATAAAAAGACTTATTATGTTCAGATGCGGAAACTAGATGGGAGGACAGACTACCTTGTTAATATACAATTAATATGTACCAGGATGTCGAATATTAAATAAAGTTGAAAGTTGATCTGTTTGTCGCCATTCTGCTAAAATATATATATTGTTTAACTTCAGTAAGATGCCTCCATTCCATCAATTACAAAAAACGACAACAAAACTGCACACGAATTCAATGCAATATCATTACATTTTACAACTGAAATTGTCTGGGGTTTTATGTAGAAGATACTATATGCGAAATGGAGCATGATTCGAACTTGAAATTCAACACATTTAAATTAAAAAAAAAAAGAAACAAAGGGTAGAATAAGTATAATCTTGTAAACAACTACAAAATAAAAGTAAGAAAGGCACAATAAAAATAATTTTTTGTGCCTGCATTCTGCTTGCATATTTTATAACATGTGGTTTTATTAACACATGAAACGTAATGAAAACTTATGTATCTTGGGGTGTTACTTTTTCAATGTTTACTATAGCTTGTACGTATTTAGTAATTAAAATAATTTCTAAATGACATCCTTAATTTCGTTTTATTCTCCAAGTATCGTGCATTTGCAAACTGTCTGACGGTATCAATCCTGTAATTGATGTCGGAAAGTATTTGAAAAGGCGTTACATAAACAACTATATTAGAACATAAAATGAGCACCATACAATACAACTAGTTGCAAATATATTTCCAGACGACATTAGAGATTAACAGAATATTAATAATAAATTTATTAAAACGATAAAGGAAAGGTAAACTAATTTAAAATAAATAAGCTTTAAAATTTGTAGACAAAAAGTTGTTTGATATTTAGTTTTCTGTTTAGTGTTTTGTAGATCATTGTATCCTTTTAATATCCACCATTATATTGTCTGCCATACTGCAATTTACGACTTTGGTATCTGCAAATTGTTCGTGAGAACATTACAAATAGAAAGCAACCCTTTCATTTTTAGCTCGACTTTTCGAAGAAAAAAAGTCGAGCTATTGTCGTCACTCCGGCGTCAGCGTCTGCGTCAGTGTCAGCGTCAGCGTCTGGGTCGGCTAAGTTTTCGGTTAAGTTTTTTGTCAGAGTCCATTTCTCAAAAACTATCAAAGATATCCATTTGAAACTTGGAATACTTGTTCACTATCAAAAGAGGAACCAATTACAACAAGGCAGATGACCCTGTGATTTGTATATCCAGAGTTATCTGCCCTTGTTTCGAGATAGTACATAGAAATTAGGGATATTTTTAATTCAATTACAATTAATTTGAACAATAAATATAACAACATTGAAAGTAATCTTTAAACTTTACGGTGACCTCCTAGGACCAAACTTTCTCTGCCAAACTTGTTCTGGACGTACTGAAGTGCTTGAAGTTGAGCGTTTGCCATACTTGGTTTGAATGATTCAAAACTAATATCGTTTATTCCACAATTCATGTTCCGTGAAAAGGTGATGGTCATATGAAATCTACGCTTATAAAAATAGTGCAAATTGAAAAATATTTTTTGTGACGAAGAATCTAGAAAACACGAATAATATATTAATGACCAAAAAGTCAAGGATACTTGAAACAGGACAACTTAATTATTCATTATAACTGTTTTATTACTATACCAGAATTAAAAAATGATTAATTTCTTACAGTGAGTGGTGACTCGGAAATCATAAGTTACGTCCATATTAGATTAAATACTTTAAAAAAAATAAAAATATCACGTTTACTAAAGATTGACTTGAATCAGAGACAGCAAATTTTTTTAATCTATCGAATGGCATACCTTTATATATCCTTTTATTCTCAAACCGACAGTGCATAACATATCTATAGAGAGAAATTACAATAACAAATAAAAAGACTTATTATGCTCAGATGCGGAAACTAGATGGGAGGACAGACTACCTTGTTAATATACAATTAATATGTACCAGGATGTCGAATATTAAATAAAGTTGAAAGTTGATCTGTTTGTCGCCATTCTGCTAAAATATGTATATTGTTTAACTTCAGTAAGATGCCTCCATTCCATCAATTACAAAAAACGACAACAAAACTGCACACGAATTCAAAACAATATCATTACATTTTACAACTGAAATTGTCTGGGGTTTTATGTAGAAGATACTATATGCGAAATGGAGCATGATTCGAACTTGAAATTCAACACATTTAAATTTAAAAAAAAAACTTAATTATCTGTCATAATTTTACCAATTAAAAAAAAATGCATATTTTGTTAAACATGTTAAAGATATTTCACCAAAATCATACATATTTTGGCAAATTTGTAAGATATTTCGTTAAAATTGTATAAGTTTTGCAAATTTTGTTATTAAAATTAAGCATATTTCTACAGACTTTGTGAAAGATTTATTGTTAAAATGCGCATATTTCACTTAATTCAATAGTAAATTATATAATTCTTTACTACACGATTTTACAGTTAAAATACAGGTAAAAATATAACTACATTTCAGAAACAAACTTTAATTGTTAAAGCAACATACCCCCCTATGTTTATTTATACCTGTGATTAAAAGTGGGCAAACCAGGATGACACCGTTGTTATGAAGATTCAGATTAAATTTTTTATCATAATGAAAAATTGAATCTGAAATCTGTTATGAATGTCGAGTCATAATTCTGAACATTATATATTAATTTTTTTCTCCACGCATAATTTATCATGTATGGGAGTCTTAAATAAGATGTCAATGTGAAGATCCAATTCTCAGGATATCACATTTATAGTTATATTTCTCATCCCTATATAATCCTCAGGATATCACATTTATAGTTATATTTCCCCTCCCTATATAATCCTCAGGATATCACATTTATAGTTATATTTCCCCTCCCTATATAATCCTCAGGATATCACATTTATAGTTATATTTCCCCTCCCTATATAATCCTCAGGATATCACATTTATAGTTATATTTCCCCTCCCTATATAATCCTCAGGATATCACATTTATAGTTATATTTCCCCTCCCTATACAATCCTTAGGATATCACATTTATAGTTATATTTCCCCTCCCTATATAATCCTCAGGATATCACATTTATAGTTATATTTCCCCTCCCTATATAATCCTCAGGATATCACATTTATAGTTATATTTCTCCTCCCTATATATCTGTAGTTATGGATTGGTACTGTGTAATTCATTCTCTTTCAAAACAGTAAAGTTTTTATCGGTAATATCTTCCAAAACCATTAAAGTAAAAACAAACTTTCAAAGTATGGAATATACAATAAGGGTAATAACAAAATTACCGAACTCCGAACAATCTTACAAAGGGAAAGTCAAAAATCATAAGTATATAAACAGACAAAATCAGTCAACAACCGGAAAACTGTGAAAACCGTAATGACCATGACTTGGTACAGGCATTTCTAAAGAAATGGTGGGTTGAATCAGATTTTAAAGCGCCAAACCTTCCGTTTTCATTACGGCTCAAAGTTTCCGGCTGTCACTATAATTGAACGTTAATAAACTGTGCAAAGCGGCATAACTGGTAGATTATTTCTTTCAAAGACAAAAAGAAGCCAATAATGTTTTGGTCCTTTGATTTGCTCGTTCCAAAATACTTTAAAATTATTTTTCTTTCCAATCTTCTGATTATGTGCGTACCTAATAACGGCTATTCTAGGAACGCGTAGTGCATTAAATTAGACATATATATTTGTATCACTTCAATATATATCGGGTATACAGACACTCCTATAAAATGGGGGCCCGGGTGGCTCAATGAGTTAGGTAGTTGGATTACCTAACACCTCATACAAGCCTATCACCAATACGGCGTGGGTTCGCGCCCGGCTTTGTAAATTACAAAAAGGGTGCATTCGACTCGCAGCCGCAAGTGATAAAGTTTACCAGTTGCTTGCCCATGATCGGTGGTTCTCCCCGGTTACTCCGGCTTCTTCCACCACCAAGACTGGTCGTCATGATATAGCTGAAATATTGCTGAAAGTGGGTTAAACACCAAACATCAAATCAAATCAAATCCTATAAAATGGAGATAATGATGTTGCTACTCAATTAAAAAAAAAAAATGGAAGAAAATAATACTATTAGGAAATCGGTGTCATCGCGTTCATCCTAAACCCCTGTTCCTCATTGTCACTTCCAAAGAATCAGTCTTAATACAGTGTGGATATGTATCTTATATCACCATTGTTGGTAGATTGTCACCCGATATTTGGCCTTTAAATTATCCCCGTTTTTCTGATATGTCAAGCATATAGCATGCAACTGTATGTTACATAGTTTTATAAAGGCATGACAGTGTTTATCCATGATAAAATACATTTTATATTTCAAATTAGGACAATTCGGACACTGCATCAAATTCTTCCTGAAGAGTTTGAAGATAGCAAAGAGGTAATCAGAATCTGTAAATTGAAAAAGAACAGACAACACAATGGCCAAAAGAAAAAGTACAAAAAGACAAACAATGATCTACAAAACATACACATAAAACTAAAGATCGAGTAACCCGAACCCCACTAAAAACCGGGGGGTGAACTCAGGTGCTCCGGAAGGGCTAGCAGTTCCTGCTCCACTAGTGAAGATATAGAATAATTAAAAGTAAGACATCACACTATTGTTCAATAAGGAAAGAACAAACGTGGCTCATTCTGTATGTAGTATATTTGTAATGTCATCCATTGTAACATATATTAAACATACCTGTAAGTGGTCACTCTGTTCTTCGTTCATTCTCAGACCAGTAAGTCGTTCCAATAAATCGTAAAATTTCATCACTAAAGGTTCTTCCATGTCGTCCATCAAATAAAATCTATAGTTTTATGATACATATTGTGTACATTAATAGATACAACAGAAATGACTGATGGTCATTAAAATCCAATATTTGTCAAATATAATGAAAAACAAAAAATCTCACACTGTTGGAACAGTGCCAAAATCTAATCAATGAATGGTAGAGATACAAGATAGATAACTCTAATACATTAACATTTTATTCTAAAAACAACACACTAGTTATGGTATATTGTAATAATCCTAATACATTAACATTGTATTCTAAAGACAACACACTAGTTATGGTATATTGTAATAACTCTAATACATTAACATTTCATTCTAAAGACAACACACTAGTTATGGTATATTGTAATAACTCTAATACATTAACATTGTATTCTAAAGACAACACACTAGTTATGGTATATTGTAATAACTCTAATACATTAACATTGTATTCTAAAGACAACACACTAGTTATGGTATATTGTAATAACTCTAATACATTAACATTGTATTCTAAAGACAACACACTAGTTATGGTATATTGTAATGACTCTAATACATTAACATTGTATTCTAAAGACAACACACTAGTTATGGTATATTGTAATAACCCTTATACATTAACATTTTACTCTAAAGACAACACACTAGTTATGGTATATTGTAATAACCCTAAAACATTAACATTTTATTCTAAAGACAACACACTAGTTATCAGTGGCGGATTTAGAGGGGGGCGTGCGGGGCGTGCGCCCCCCCCCCCCCCCCCCCCCCCCTAAAATTCGCAAAGCAAATGTTATACAACGTTAATTAAGCAGTTCAATAAATAACTTTTTCATGAATGGTTAACTCGTGACCCGTAGTAAAATATTCTTACACATTGTAAATACACGTTGGATGTGTTCGCTGATTCATATATGTATTCGCCGTCAGTAGTTCAAAGATATTCCATTCTGATTAGTTCCGAGGTACCAGACATCAACTATTTTCTCACGCTAATTAAACATTATTTCTGCAGTCAATTTTAAAACTACATGTACACGTGCTATTTAGAAATTATAAAATGGACGAAAATTCTAGGCCAAGAAAACAAGCAAGATTGGATACATTTCTGATTCCTCGACGAGACGAGAAAAGTCAAAGGTAAACTAAAAAGTAAATTCAATCAATACTTCGAATAATTAATTTAACAATTGATCTCATTTATAAAACATACAACGAAAACCTATACCGAGAGAATCAGATGATGAAACTGAGGCAGTGTGTAGAAACTTGAGTGTCCCAAGAAAATGGTCACTTCTCTTTAAATAATGGTTCAAATAGTTCTTGAATTCGAAATTCTGCAATTTCATATGAAAAAAATATATAAATTTGATTTGTATACAAATACCCGAAAATGTTGCCTTTTACTTTTCAAGTAAAGATCAGTAAAAATACGCGTTGGTATATTGTACATTAAAATACAAAAGTAACATATTAATAAAAAAAAAAAATTAGCGGCAATTTATTTGTATCAATCTCTGCATCTGTCCGAGGTATCTGCACAAGAAAGTGTGAACAAATCCTTTGTCCGGGTACGTTTATATTATTTTATCTACCAATGGATGTCTGTACAATTTTTTTACACATTTTTAACAAAAAATTCTGACTACAATTTATTTGTAATAAATTAATATCTACAACTGCACATGAAAGTGTGAAAATAATCTCGACAAAATGGTTTATGCATATCTCACACATGATTTCCGTAAACATATTTCTCGAGAACTTTGATACATTTTTTTTGTTTGATCTTTTAGTGTAATGAGGTTTTTACGCCCGTTGCTCAAACACTTGATGTCCGTCCGTCCGTCCGTCCGTCTGTAAGATTTCTGCAATCCGCAACTTCCCTGACTGTAACCACGCAATTGATTGACGTTAAACTATATAATGTACTTGAAATACATTATAGTTGTGCACAATGGTTTTTAGATTTTTCATCGAAGGCCGGGTGGAGGGGGTAGGAGGATGATTCTGCAACCCGCAACTTCTAAATAACACTCAATGGATTGAAGTGAAACTTAAACTACAAATTTGACATACAATGTAGTTTGCTCACCACGGTTTTAATTTTAGAATTGGAGGTTAAGGGTAGCAGGGAGATTCTGTAATCTGCTTTTTTTGCGTAAAATCGTGAATTTTCACACGAAATACCCCAAACATTTTCGTGCCTCCCTCCGCTCGGCGCAATTTTGTTAAGTGCGCCCCCCCTAACTTGAAATCCTGGATCCGCCCCTGGTTATGGTATATTGTAATAACCCTAATACATTAACATTTTATTTTAAAGACAACACACTAGTTTTGGTATATTGTACAAGATCAGTGTATGGGTCTATTAAAGCAATACTTCTTTCTTTTAAAATACTGAAAAGAAACACTGTCACGATCTTGATGATGCAGTAAAAATAGATTTTGTGGTATCTTTCTCATGGGAAAGGGTAAGCAGAGGATGAGTCCAGGTACATAGACAGTGTAAGTCTTCTCTGACTTCAGTCATGGCTCCAGTCGGACGTACCTTTGTGGGAATTCTGCAATATAGATATTGGACCGACGGAAAAAGTTTGAAGATCCCAAAGGGGTAATCGGAAGCCGCAGATGGATAATGAAAAGACAATGCAATGGCCAAAAGAAAAAAGACAAGCAATGATATACAAAACACCATACAGAAAACCAAAGATCTAGCAACACGAAACCCACTAAATATTCAACTTTTTGGTGGAGGTATCTGATTTTTTCTACAGGGACGTTGGTTGGTTTTCAGAGATGGCAAAATACACATTCAATTCAGGCTTATCGCAAATTTGTAGCACTTGTTTAAAGAATGGCACTCTCATAACATGTTAAAACATTAAACGATTAGTAGTTGTCGTTTTATTCAATGCAAATATTTAACAACAGAAGTACGTTGTATCTTCAAGAATGTGAATGAAAAAAATGTCTATGAATATATAGTCATAGTGTAGATAATGTAAAGTGTAAAGAAATAGTAATTTGAAAGTAGTACTGCTTTTTGTAAAATATTATGAAATGGTTCATTTAATTTCTGGAGAATCAATAGCATTAACTGTAAGGATTACTGCAAACAAGCTCATGTGAGCTACCAAGCTTCTTGACTTCATTTTTGACTTGACAACAACCAATTTTATCTTGGTTGTCCTTCGTGTGTCTCTTTTCGTTTATTATTCAATTAGACTTGTTTCGGTTTGGCTTCATAATTTCAGAGTACATGCATTATATATGTTAAATACAACTTATTTGAAAACGGCAATAAATACAATACTTACGAGGAACTTGTTCTTGAAACAGACTTGATTACTGATGATCCATCATTTGTGTTACTTAGAACTGTAGATCTCTTCAACTTGAAAAAAAAATTATTCAGTAAAAATGTTTTGTTACACACGACTTTTAGATGTGCAATGTAAAATGGGCAACGGTATAAAACATTCTTATTATAATTGCATACAGTGAAAACAAATAAACAGGGCTAAGTCATTACAACTCTCTTGTGTTCAAATTCGGAATGTAAATAATATAGTGAGTGATTGTTGCTTAACGCCAAATCAGTAATTTTTCAGCTATATCATGGTGAGAACAAGTCTATTTTCAATGAGATGATGATGAGGTCTGCCTTGTACTAGACCAACACACTTAGTTGGATTCTTAGTGCTAGTTCACTGAACCAACAGTCCACGGACACATTATCCTGATTCCGAGCCAAACAGTCTTTACTCTTTCCCCTTTATGCTGCATGCTTAGCGGAGAAGCAATCTATGCCAATTTGATGGTCATTGGTTTGACACGATCGGGGCTGGAGCCCACGATCTACCACACTCGAGACGAGCACGCCAACCATTACACCACCGATGCAGTTAAAAAAATATATGGTAAGATGTCCTAGCTCACAATATTTTGTATTTTTACTTCCCTCAGTGAGATTAACCGAGGTGATTTCTTGCTACATAAGGTGACAAAAATACAAAAACAAATTGTCACTATGTGTGGAAAAACACTTGTATGACCTAAGGGATGGACCATTTAACTTCCAGGGGGGAGGGGGGGGTATGTTTTTTTTCTAAAAAAAATATTCTGATTCCCAATGTTGCTGAAAAAATATTCTGATTTTGGTGGAGGAAAAAAATAATAATCTGGTTCAGTTTTTGTCATATAACCTAATGTTAAATTCTGGAAAAAACAAAAAAATAAATATACTAACTCTCGTCTTGTCCGAAAAAAAAATTCTGAGCGAAAAAAAAACCCATAGCCCCCCCTCTGCAAGTTAAATGGTCGGTCCCTAAGCAATTTACAAAGAGGGGAGATTTCGGTATACATCAAACTAGTTTAACCCCGACATATTAGATTGAAGTGTTTTTAAGCCAGGAGAGTGAACAGTCGTGTGTTCGTACATATTGTGGTGTTTTACCTCTGTATCTGTGGGTTTTTTGACCGTTCTGACGGTGTGGTATTATGTTTTTCATTTTATGATAGGCCAATAATAAAATGTAGAAAATTGAAACATACAAACATTGCATTTCCTCGAATAAATTCATTGAGATTGTCATCGACGATATCATGAACGATCATAATTCTTGGTGAATCGTAGATATACTCCATTTTAATTGGTCTTTTGAAAAATCCCAAATCCTGAATTTTTGAATATTTACAGTACCCTTGGAAACATGTATCCTACAAATATATAAAATACTAGAACTAGTTTCATACTACAGTCGAAACTCATTTTAGAACTATTCACACCATATTGTAATATTTCATTTGGTTATTGATGTTATTTGAGCCTTTGATTACAGATTCATAGACAATCAAAGAATTTTTTTCAACTTTGATATACAAGCTTAAGAACGTAACATCTGTTTTTATTTGTGAGAGAGGAATAGATGTGTAGAGGGAAGAGAAGTCAATTTTTCAGTGCTATTGCATGCGGAGAGGGACCTTTTTTTATGTAATCTCCGCATGCAATAGCATTAAAATATCTCGTTTTAGGAAAGGAAAAATCTTACTGGAAAGGTCTCTAAAACTGATATCATCAAATGTTTTTCGAGTTTATTATTTGCTATGTTTGGTGGATGTGCATTCATACGGGTACCAGCTACGCTCTTCTTCTCGCAGACTTGTTCTTTTATTCGTATGAAGCAGACTTCATACATGAGCTTTTCGTTTGGCCTTGTCTGTCCTTCGATTAACGGCTTTTGATTACCGCTTTGGTATCTTCAAACTTTTCTTAGACATGTTGGATTTCAAAAATTCAATATGGCGGAGCAGAGTTTCTTGTTTTCGTATATTTATTTAAGCTACGTCATACCTAATATCTTATTATTAATGAAATAATCAAAATATTGTCGAGCGTGTACCAAACAAATAAATCTTCATTCTCATATTTTGGTCAAGTAATATCATTAAGGTATACTTGCCCTCATAGAACACAGTGATTCATACTTTCTGAGGCGTTCTGGATTTCGGTATGTCTCCGCATCATTGTAACTCAAGGATTTATTTTTCAGAGTCGAATCAAATTCTGGTTTTTCTATTCCCTTTGTGTCGGCTTTGTGTAAAAAGAAATGATGAATATGTTTTCTTAAATCAAATAGTCCGTTTGATAATTCATAAAGGGTTAAAAGAAACATTATTACAATTTTGATGCCAGTAATAAAGAATTAATACACCTATAAACATTTTTTATATTACAATATGTGTTATTTCTATAGGGTCCGTCGTGGTCGTGATCGTATGGTAGTTGGATTTACAACGACCTATGCAATCAGTGCATACCACCACTATCGTTGTGAGTTCGAATCCCCCTCATGTGGGGGTACTCGATACAACATTATGTGATAAAGTTTGTCAGTGATTTGCGGTAGGTCGGTGGTTTTCTCCGGGTACTCCGGTTTCCTCCACCAATAAAATTGACCGCCATGGTATAACTGAAATATTGTTGAATGTGGCGCTAAACACCATAACCCATATATTACAATATACGTTATTTGTACGCAATTTTATGCCGTCTGCATCGCACATTCATTAATACCCTATCTACTCCTTATCCACTTGATAGAAAACAATCACTGTCCATATTGATGTTGTAAAGCATTTTTGTATGTCGTCATTTTGAGAGGAAGGGAATCTGTGCAGGTTTTTTTTATCGCTTGCTAATATCTGTATAATTACATAGCTCTCTCCCCCCCCTTTTTATTTCGTTGTTTTTCTGTTCTCTTTTACACTGTAATTGTTACTGGTATACTTTCATTAATGTGCATGCTCTTTTTCAAATGTATATGTGTTATATTTGTTTAGTAATTTCAAGGAGAAGACTTCATAAGTTGGTAAAACTTGTCTTATCCTTTTTGTCTCTATGAACAAATAAAATTGTTATACACTATCTGTATTGCTCTTGGAGATCCAATTAACAGGGGTTGGAATCCAATTAACTGGTTTAACCTCGTCACATGCTTTGTCTGTCCCAAACCATTTCCAACGTCATATGTCGTGATCTTTTTTATGTTCGTTCAATAAGTTGAGATGAGAGGTGATTGTTCGTTTTGTTAAAATAGATTGGATTGCCAATTATCACTGGGTAAACTTTCTTTTCATACCAAACAGATCTTATTTGGTAAAAAGCCACTCTGATTCTACTAAAAAGTTCTCTGAAATTGATATGCTCAAGTTTTTGATTGACAACATATTTGTTATCTTTGGTAGACGTGTTTTTCAACTGTGCTCCTCTTCTCGCAGAATTGTTCCTTTATTCGTATGAGGCAGATTTCATACAGGGGCTTCTCAACAAAAACGAAAAGAAGCTAGCCCGATCCTTTAATTTCAAGTTCCGCTATATAGATGATGTCCTTTCACTTAATAAGTCTAGGTTTGGTGATTTCGTTGATCGCATCTATCCCATTGAGCTTGACATAAAGTATACCACAGATACAGATAGGTCTGCTTCATACCTTGACCTACACCTCGAAATTGACAGTGAGGGACTGTTAGGAACGAAAATTTACGACAAAAGAGATGATTTCAATTTTCCCATTGTAAACTTTCCACGTGTAGCAACATTCCAGCAGCATCTGCATATGGAGTATATATCTCTCAGTTGATACGATATTCCAGAGCTTGTGGTTCCTATCAGGATTTCCTTGATAGAGGGTTGTTGCTAATAAGGAAGCTAATGAACCAAGGGTTCCTCTTAGTTAAGTTGAAGTCATCACTTCGAAAATTTTACGGTTGCCACCATGACTTGGTTGACCGTTATGGAATATCTGTCACAAATGACCACTGATATATTCTACTTGTCGTGAACACCTCCCGGTACTTTCCTCGTTCATGACTTATCACCGGGCTTGTAATTAGATTAACACGACGGGTGTCACTAGTGGAACTGGAACTGCTTACCTTTCCGGAGCACCTGAGTTCACCCCCGGTTTTTAGTGGGGTTCGTGTTACTCGATCTCTAGTTTTATATGTATGTTTTGTAGATCGTTGTTTGTCCTTTTGTACTGTTTCTTTTGGTTATTGTGTTGTCTGTTCTTTTTCGATATACGGATTCTGATTACCCTTTTGGTATCTTCAAACTCTTCTTACACGACTATTTTTAAGTTGTTAGCATAAACAAGGCAGACGACTTATATGTCTTCTGTGGATGACTGTCATCTTATTTACATCTGTGATTTGTACTAGGCTTCTCGACATACTAATACTAAATCTTTGTAGGTGTGACAAAAAATGAGAATACTTACAGAGAATGTCCGGGTCGATATGGTTCTGTAAATATAATGATGAACAGAATTATAAGGATAATAAAGGTAATGGAAAAATCTTTTTAAATTATTATTGTCACCTGCTATAGTGCTTCTACTATAACTTTGAGTATACACAAAAACTACTTGACTTTCCCAGCCAATTAGACAAAACAGTCTGATTTAAGATGAACGCAGGATGTAGACTCGGGGGGTGGGGTGGGGGGGGGGGGATAAAGGGGCGATCCGGTTACGAAAACAAACAGTAGTATATACAAACACAAAGATAAAGCAAAACAAAGACCCAGACAACACAAAGTCAATGCTCCTGGAGGATTACTGTTCATCTGTTTTTTACAATAAATATCCATGAGAATGTACAACTTATTGTGGCTACTCTACTGTATTAAACAATTTGTCGAAGCAAACACTCAGACAACAAACTCAGTGCCCCTGAAGGATTAGCGTCCATGTCTTATACCATAATTTATACCAGTTGTGGCACCTGCTGTACCTAATATATAACACAACAATCTTTTACTCCCTATCAGATTTATCAGGGGGGGGGGGGGGAATGAAATGCTGGCTGTTTTTGGTAGCCTCTCGATTATACAAGTAGAGATAAATAAGCGAAATCCTATTACAAAATGTACATGTAGAATTTGGACTGGAGTAGTTCAAATTAGTCCTTACTTAGAACATGTAGTTTTCAGTTCTGAATGTTGTCTTTATCGTTTTACAATACAAGTCGTCATATGGTAGAACACAGAAGGGTTTTGTTGGGGTCATGACTCTCAATACCTGACGTTTTGCTTCCTCTATCATATTATCAAGATTAATATGGAACTGTGTCATGTTCATGTTCGGATTATCGTCTGACGAAACCTTCAGTAATGATATCTGGAACCATTGTAATGCTAGTCTAGCGTAACCTTTCTGTAAAATTACTTGACCTATGTCGTAACAATCAACACCTGAAAGTAAAATAATATATTGTTAAATTGCAAATTATAAATTTCCACATTAATGTATTACCCATACGAAAAGTTTGAAGATACCACAAAAGGGGTGATCAGAATCCATTAATTGTATATCAAAGATTTTGTCGAAAGAAATGATCTACAAGAAAATGGAAATATATGTTAATGGTCTATATGTTAATCGCTTGGGACAATATTATTGACGAAAACTTTGCACTGTATAGAAACAGAATGAATCATATATAATACCAACCTATAACGGAAGATTTATATGGAGAGGGAGTATAACCATTAATGTGATATCGTAATTATGGGATTTTCTTATTGACACCTTTTTAAAGAATCTCATACATGACAACTTTTGCGTCAAGAAGAATACACACATTCGGTTCTGAATTAGGACTCATCGTTCTTATCAACAGCACTGCTCCCCGCTTGCACGTGATAGTCGACATTTTACTGCACTGCTCCCCCGCTTGCATGTGATAGTCGACATTTTACTGCACTGCTCCCCCGCTTGCATGTGATAGTCGACAGTTTACTGCACTGCTCCCCCGCTTGCATGTGATAGTCGACATTTTACTGCACTGCTCCCCGCTTGCATGTGATAGTCGACATTTTACTGCACTGCTCCCCCGCTTGCACGTGATAGTCGACAGTTTACTGCACTGCTCCCCCGCTTGCATGTGATAGTCGACATTTTACTGCACTGCTCCCCCGCTTGCATGTGATAGTCGACATTTTACTGCACTGCTCCCCCGCTTGCACGTGATAGTCGACAGTTTACTGCACTGCTCCCCCGCTTGCATGTGATAGTCGACATTTTACTGCACTGCTCCCCCGCTTGCATGTGATAGACGACATTTTACTGCACTGCTCCCCCGCTTGCATGTGATAGTCGACATTTTACTGCACTGCTCCCCCGCTTGCACGTGATAGTCGACAGTTTACTGCACTGCTCCCCCCTTGCATGTGATAGTCGACATTTTACTGCACTGTTCCCCCGTTTGCATGTGATAGTCGACATTTTACTGCACTGCTCCTCCGCTTGCATGTGATAGTCGACATGTTACTGCACTGCTCCCCCGCTTGCATGTGATAATCGACATTTTACTGCACTGCTCCCCCGCTTGCATGTGATAGTCGACATTTTACTACACTTCTCCCCCGCTTGCATGTGATAATCGACATTTTACTGCACTACTCCCCCGCTTGCATGTGATAGTCGACATTTTACTCACACGTATAAAACACTTGCCCGACCGCATCATTTCACTAAGAGGAGAAATTTTGATCCATAGGAAATGTTTGAAGATGAAAAAGTGTCAAACAGATGCTGTAAATCAAAGGACAGACAATACAATGGTCAAAAGAAAACAGCACAGAAAACTAAATGTTGTGCAACACGAACCCCATTAAAACAGAGGATGAGTTCATGTGCACGGAGAGGGTAAGTAGTTCCTCCTCCATTATTCACCTGTCGCGTCACTAGTGTTAAACATCCGGTGATATGTCATGAAAAATGAAAGAACGGCGCGATTGTGATGTTGACAACGGAAGATATCAATTATCATGTGTGACACAGATATTCCATAGCGGTTAACCAAGTCATGATGACGACCGCAAAACTTCAAACTTCGTTGACATTTTTTTGCAGACCGGGATTGAAGTACCTTTTAATTATCATTAATCGGCAAATAACAAATGTTCTTCCAATATATTAATTTACAATCTAAGACCAAGATTGAAGCACCTTTTAATAATATCTAAACATACAAATTATAAATGTTATTCTTCAATTATATTCATTTACCATCTAACTAGCAAAATCGTTCGTACACTAAGTGTTAGTAACTATTCTCCAAAATATTCCAATGATGTGGGATTCGACATACCTGACAATGGTTCCACTTCAATGCCTAATATGTTCCCCATTGCTATTTCATTGGCTGTCAAGTTATATGTATTTTGTAGTCTAATAAATGACATGATTACTCCTAAAACATCCTCTTTTTGTGGTAAAGTCTGAGTAAACAGCAATTCAATAACTAGAATTAGATAGATATACAATTATTATTGTTCAGTGATATCTTCTTGAATCTGAGCATAAGCTATTATTATGGCCTCTAAGAATATTTAATCTTTGGAGACAAATAAAACATTTTCAGTGTGGTTTTTTTTAAAATAAATTTGAGGGAAATATTTTTGTTTAAAGTTGTCTGCATTTACATGTATCTTATTTATGTATATACTCGATACAACATTATGTGATCAAGTTTGTCAGTGACTTGCGACAGGTCGGTTGTTTTCTCTGGGTACTCCGGTTTCCTCCACCAATGGAACTAACCGCCACGATATAACTGAAATATTCTTGAAAGTGGCGTTAAACACCATAATCATATTTATGAATATTGTTCATTTATAGGAATCGGGTCACTATATATTTATTTAGAACCCTCGCAATTTCATCTGATTATATAGCATGCATTGTAATTTAAAAGGAATACTAAGAAATGAAGTGAAGCAATGTTCAATGTCAATAATAAAACGTTTTGGTTCTGGATTAATTCAATAATACCTTGTAAATGTTTGTGCTTTGTCGTCTGGTTGTTCATTTCTTTGATAGAAGACATCGCTTCACTGATAGTTTTAGCAAACAAATACATCGACACGGGATTGGGTGGTACTTGTTTAATCCCGTTCGATTCCACCGCAAGCTGCTCTTTAATTCTACATGAGATCCTGTTGGAATTAAGACACTGAATATGTTAAATCTAGAGAAATCTATATATGTCAGCTTTTAATTAGAAAATCGTGGATATAAGCACATATCGAATACGAAAACCGCATCGGTATGTGCTGCTTCTCCACTAAGCATGCAGTATTAAAGACAAAGAAAAAAAGACTGGTCGGCTCGGAAACAGGATAATGTGTCCGAGTGGGGCGACATGTCTATTCACGGACTGTTATTTCAGTGAGCTAGCATCATAACAATCCTACTATGCGTGTTGGTCTAGTACAAAGTTGACCTCATCATCATCTCATTTAAAACTAACTTGTTCTCGCCATGACAAAGCTGAAAAATTGCTGAGTTGGCGTTAATCAACAATCACTTACGCGCACGAATACCGAATAGTGTTACACAGATATCTGCTATCCAGATACAATAGACTTGAATTTTCATCATATGGTGGATGTGGTCGAGTGGTCTAGGGCGCTGGACGTAAGGCTAAGCGAGTGGTGCTGCAGTGTATCAATGGTGTGAGTTCAAATCCCGTCGAGGGAAGAACAAAAATTTGACAGCTCAAAAATCTAATTCTAACACTGTTTAGTTAAATTTTCAGACGTATATATATAATATATCGTTGTCTTTTTGTGTTCAATGATTTGAGAGAAGAGGTAGTTAGTCGTTCGTTTTGTTCGTTAAGGTGTAATTGTTTACTATCACTTGTCTTACTCTTACATTGAGACAATCGACAAAAGCAATCAAAATCGATAAGGTTAATAGAATATCCTTTGAAATATTAATTTTATTCGGAAAGTACTCTTATGTATGGTGGCATATATATGCCATCAACTTGTCGAGTTGTCCACCATACGTTGACATAGATTTGCATTAAATTTTGAAACTAATTGTAGACAGTTCAAATACATGTTAATTTTACAAAAACTACTCGAAAGTAATCCAATATATATTTTCAAGAAAAACATCAAACAAATTACGAGTTTTTGAGTTTGGAAGATGGGGCTAAAATAAATGTTTTCTTAATTTGTTCATGCTAATATAAGGCAACTCACGTGGTGCATCTCTGAAGCTTGAATTTTGGATATAATTATATTAAGTAGCAAAGTAACCATCAGGCAAAGTGCAGGAAAATAAAGCATGAATCAATTTAGTAACTGTTGTTTTGACAAAAAAAAAATCAAAAAATCGTCAAGACTATATACCAAACGATTTTCACAAGAACACGCATGGATCTTGACTTTTGTTCTCAAAATACATTCGTATTTAACTTTTATACGAAAGTAATGGATTCGTAAAAACAATGCTAACATACCTTTTCAACTCTTGGACAATAAATTTTTCGTTTTGAATGTATGTATTGTCATTCTGATCCGTATCTTTGGACAATGTGTCTGTGTTCAATTTGTCATCATTCGGTTTATCTTCGTTCACATAACCGTCAATAAATTTCACTAAGTGAGCAGCAGTAATTTTTGATCCAGTTAAAAGATATGTAGAGGTAAATAATTCCCCACAAATATAATATAAATTTAAAAGAATGATTAAAAATGTGAACAGTTTGTTGATATCCATGTTTATTTAGATACTCCTCTAGAATATTCTTCCTTGTATATTGGACATAACTTGTTGCCTTAAGGATTGATTACATGGACGTACAAAAAGGTGAAACATACTTTTGAAATCATCTTCTAAAATTTTAAACACATGATAACTTACATGTATCTTAAAACCAGAATAGCAGTCAACATGTTTTCTTGATTGTGATGTATTAAGCTTTAATTTCACTAATCGGATGCACATTATAAATGTAAAAGTGCATGTACATGTAAACAGAGATTACAAGATCAATTCATACAAAAAATGAAGAATGAAAGTAGCTGATTCGTCTAGAGGACATCTTTATTTATTGTTCAAGCAAAAATTATCACTTGAATCTTATTTATAGAGACTAGAACTAAAATACAGGATGTTTCTGACTAAATGTAAATTTTAAATTCTCAATAGAAACTGGACGCTGAACAAATATACATAGTGATGGCTTAGGATATATTTTTATAAATCAGGTTGGATATTGTGATAAAACATATCTTAACCAAATTTTAACCGATCAGTTTGTCAGTTCATGGTATAATGACATTGAAAATTCATCTCGAGGACAATTTTATGGCTCTTTCAAAAAAGACTTTGGATTAGAAAATTATTTAGTGAGATTAAACGAGAAAACTAGAATTTGGATGACAAAATTAAGGGCGTCAAATTTACGAATTCCAATAGAAACTGGGCGGTGGTATAATATTCCTAAAGATGAGAGGGTTTGTACTTTGTGTGGACAATCAATTGGTGATGAGTTCCACTTGTTATTTGTTTGTTGTAATGAATATTTAGTAAACCTGAGACGTATATATTTACCTAGGTATTATGTTACTTATCCTAGTATTGTTAAAATGAATGGTCTCCTATCTTTTTGTAATGTAAAAGTTTATAAAAGGTTATCATTGTTCATAAAGAAAATTGCTGGTATGTTTTAATGTTTTTGATAATATATGATCATTTCGCCATGTAATACTGTATATATGTTATGTCCCCATGTAACACATTTATGTGTCTGAGTGTTATCAATAAAATCTTGTGAATCTTGTGATAATAGAATGTGTTAAATCGCATATTAGAGAAATTGCATGTGAATTGGAGATAAATGTCATTATTTGATTATATGTAAACCTGTGAGAACTAATTATATTTTTAATTACATTATAATGATAAATGTCAGGTATGCTGATTAATAAATCTTGAAAATTATAATCTTAGAAACGCAGAAAATATATAATTTTCAAATTAATATAAAACATCTTGAAAGTATTTTTTTGGTGTCGGATGGAAAATTTCTATAATATATCATCTATAAACTATTTTATGAGGCTGGGCGACAAATATCTTTTGCACTGAATTGAGCATCATGTTGTTCTACGATTTTAAATGACTCGACATATCAAACAGAAAACTTCAAGTGTGACACAAGAGATTAATAAACGAAAAGTCGAGAAGTAAAGCATATATATAGGGATGTTTTGATGGACCTTCAACAGTTTTTGTCACAGACGCTTGTGGTATGGAATAGCACCCTTTTTTAATTTTCCAATTACATATTTAATTTCCATTTTTTTCTGTTTCATCTCTTTATTCCTATACTTAGTGTGTTCGCATCCATATCCATTCAATGTTATTGTAGCAGCAGCTTACATATACCGGCCCTCTACTTTGAAAATAAGAGATATAGCGGAATGTCGGTTCGAATGTATGTTGGGTCACCTGATATCGTATATGAATGGGTATGACTATCGTACTTTAAATATTTGAATTGGTAGTGTTTTCGAGCTGAGTGGGAGATTATATTTTATTGATGTTTATAGTGATGATATCTTGAGGAGAGAAAAAGATGCTTACAAAAAATTACTATATAAACTGAAAGTTGAGGATATCGGGAATTGCACTTAATGTTTTAACCCGTTTTTAATTTTCATGTCGTTTATTTTGATTGGTTGATACAATTGATTTCCGATTGGATCCGTCGAGACCGCCATTTTCAAAGATTGTTTATGTTGTTTTCCATTCAACATGCCACCAATGCATGATCAAGACGAACATGTGTTCAGGTAAGCGGTCTTTGAGTGAGCACAAATTAGTGTCTTTACCTGAATGTTGTTGTCGAAGCGAAAATTGGAGCTGCGATCGTTCTGCCCCTCCTTTCTACAACTTACAAGTGTCACTTGTAAAAAGCGTTCACAAATAATATTAATTATTATGCTAGTTGTTTCATACAAGCGTTACCCTTGTCCATGCCAAGAGTTATTATATATCCCGGACATTGAAAATATAAAAAAAGGAGGGTTGGTTAAAATGGTTTGTATGCATTCACAGGGTTCGACATTAACGGTTGCCCGATTGCCCGGGGCAAGTGAAAACGACACCCAACTTGTCCGATCGGGCAAGTGAAAATGATTCTGTGATATGTTCAATTCCTGAACAGCAAAATGATTAATATTGAATTATTCACTGTTGGAAGTCGCCACAAATTTTACATAAACATTGCGTCATATGTATCGTGTATTTTATGCCATTTTGTTTTATTTTGTTGACTACGGAATTCCCCTTTCTCAAATAAAGGTCGTGTTATTTATATTAGCCAATTGTGAATGCCTAATTAGGCGGCGGCGCTGCATCAACATCGTATTTATTTTCGTCGGCCAATGAAAAGCTAGAGTTATTTGCAGTGTTCTAATTCTAGAAAATTATCCCTGATGTGTATTGCCTTTGCGATCAAAATATTGAAAGTGTGATTACTGGAATAAAAATTCAAACAAACTATACAGTCGTTGTCAGTCTATGATAAGGAACATTTATACTTAAATTTTCTAACAAAAATATTTCAGAAATCCTCATCAATCACCCGTATTTATAAAACTGTCATATTCCCGCAAATTGAATAGTTCTGCACTACATGCATATATGGCACTTAAGAATTCGGGCTAGTAGTTTACAGTTTCGGGCAAGTAAAATCAATATGGCACTTGCCCGAATGGACAAGTTGGTCAAAAAGTTAATGTCGAACCCTGATTCAGTGTACACAATCTCGTTGAGATTTTACTTTCGAAATCATTTTCCGCTCTAACCCACGTATCTCCAGCCTAATCACATATATTTGCCCCACTGATTTTTTTTTATACTCTCAATGTATTTGTTTAGACACTTTATAAAGTCACAAGGGAAGACGCCGTTACCAACCCTTCCTCGCGTCATTGCCGTCAACTCGTTCTATTTTTATTTCTCTTCAATTTCTCACCTTATCTGTGAATATCGCTTGTAGGGATCTTTTAAGTAATCCATTTTGCAATGATTTGTCACATAATTTATCCTTTGGGCACCTTAAATTGCTTAATATCCATTTATCGATCCAAATAATCAAAAAGTTAAAAAAGGACAACATCCTGGACACACAATGTTCGGAAACTTTTGCCGCCTTTCAAACAAGGATAACAGTTAGAATGGTGTTTCCCCGCTAAATTTTCTGATTGTCATTCTAGTCATTTAAAAGCTATCTTATCCTTCTAGTTGTCGAGGACTTTTTTGAACAACTACTTTTTGACTTTTATGCATCTGTTTCTTTTAATTGCAGAGGTATTAACATTCACACCCATCTGTATGTAAATAGTTCGATAGATAGATCGCAATTTTAACCTTGATGGCGAGAATATATAAAATACCAATCTGAAGCGCCCTCATGCATTTCAACAAATTTTGAATGGCCAACCTTCGTATATATGTACATATTAACTGAGAATTAAGATTGTATAACACAATTGAGAAAAAATGAATCAACAGTTAGTTTGGTTAAAAGTAGCTTCCGTCAACATTTCCTGTAGCACCGTGCATGGTTGTGTCCCCCTTCCGATGGTAGCATCTTTATTTGTTATTGAGCGAAATGAAAGCTTCTTTAAACCAAAATGAATTACTTTTCACGAAAATTGCTTTCAAAATACTTAATGAATGTGATAGATTCCAATAAACATCAACATTTTCATACATGGCATGTGACAAAAATGTGCAACCGACTATTCAGAATTACACTGACTTGAACTAAGCTTTTGACCAACGAGACAGCAAAATAAACCTTTGCAAGGTGACTTGTTCCACCGAATCGCCCTGTAGGGTGAGCCCTGCAATCACATGGATTTGTCTGGGTCACAAGAGCGATTCCACACCATCAAAATAGAGGGGAATCTTGAACTTGGAATATACTGGTCTACTGTTGTCTAATTGGGAAGATATAAATCCCATTTTTTATGAAAATTGTCAAACTTTCTTCAGGAAAACAGTGATATTTGAAGGAAACAAAATCACTTATTCATTTAAAAATTACTAGTCTGTCTAGCTGGCAAAGCACTGTGTTACATGAACCTTTTTCCCCAAATATGGTACTTGTTTTTTATATGCCCATTCCTTACCATTTTGCATTGAAAAACAAATACTCCATCACAAGGTTAAACTTAATGGTCCATATTTTGTATTCTGCCATGACAATTTGAATGATTAAATATGTCCACGATGATCTACAGAGATTTAACATTGCCTTGTTTTTTTACCGGCTTTGTTTTTAATGGAACATAGAGTTGTTTTATTATCCATTTATTCTAACATTGCTCCTACATGTACATGAACAAATTTATCTCAATCAATCATTCCCTGTCTGCTTTTTAAATATTTCTGACCATGTTCTTCCAAAGGTCCGCAGTTAGTCATGACATATATATATCATATTTGCTTGAAAGAAACTGTGAAAATTCAGTAAAAAAGCTCTCTTTCTTAGTCAACTTTAAGATGTTTGCTATAATAGCATTTTATTTGTTACATATATGTTTGTTTTTTCATCTTACTTTATGTGTCAGATAAAAATCCATCCAACTTTTAACCAAGTACAAATAACGTCAAATATTCTCTGTGTCACCGTTTTATAAGTCGCATTAAATGTCTAAGAGGTGGTAATATTGCTCACATCGTTTCAAAGTTTTTTGACAAATGGAATTTGGTGTAAGTTAACAATAATTTCTCCTTTTGCAAAGTATATAAAATGAGTTGTTGCTTACATTAAATTGGTAGTTCCTGTAAATAACTGTTAGCCAATCAAAGATAATTGTTATTGTGTCAGATTCCTTTCCATTTTCTGGCAAGCCTACATGTATCAATCTCATCTTTTCTATTCTAAAAAGGAACATCTCAATATTTTCTGATTGCAAAGATGTGCTTAGATTTCTTGATATCCCTGTTAGGAACTGTGAGAAAAAGGATAATTTGACTACGCCCAGTAAGGATGAGTGACTGAATTCTCCTCAATATAATTTTTTGGTGTCTACAATGCAATGGTTTATATGATTATATAGAGCTCAATGTTACGTTTCCATATAAACAATAAAAAATAATCACCCAATCCACGAAATATGATGTTTGATCATATCATTTACCTTGAGACAACAAAATAGACACCAAATAACATAATCTATTTTTAGCAACATAGATAGTATTTATGGAATAAAGTGCCAATGTTTGGGAAATCACTAGGCATGACAAGGAATAGATTTTTCACAGGAGGACATTTAAAAAAAACATTCCCTACAGTTGACACATTTAAATTAATACTGACAAATCTTGTTAAGTGACCAAAGTAGATTCAAGCACTAACCAAAGTAGATTCAAGCATTAAATGTGCTGTTGTTTTTATTATGAAATCCTAGTCTGTTGTGCAACTCAGTTTTCAAGTTTGAATGGCAGGAAAATAAGGAAGTTGGTAGAATACTTTATTATCAGATTATCAAGTTGTGCTATACATGAATTAATATTATGTAAACATTACCATATGAAATGATGTTCTATATCGATAGACCATGGATTTTTGGTAAGAGTTTCCTATGGCACCCCCTACCCAAAAATCTGGGATTTGTATATTTAATTAAGCATATTTATTTAATGATTTTGATCATAAATGGTTAGGGTTAAGTGTTTGGGTTATTATACTATTTTTGGGTGGGGTGCCATAAGGATTTTCTTGAGGGTTAACATGAATAAAAGTGCTTAAGAATTAGATGTACAGATTTCCTATTATTCTTGTGGGTTTTTTTCAACTTCATCTTGAATTATGATTGTTTTTTATTTCTTGTGTTTACAAAATGTATCTATGAAAGCTACTAAAAAGTTATAGGTACATATAATAATGTATATTATATAGTACCTGGGGGCTTTTTTAAAAATTGTAAAAAAAAAAAAAATATTTAATTGATTTCTTGTTTTTTAACAATGTGTCAATTATACTACCTGTAATTATCTTTTCTTTTGTCAAGTATATTAATAATTTTTATAATGATAATAATTAGGTGCTAATTACAGTGCCAAAGGTTAAATGTCATCACATAATTAAGGAAGTGTTTTGGCAGTGGGGGTGTGTCCTAATAAAAAGAGATGTGACAAGTCTTATAATTAATAATACTTTGATCTGTTTAAAGATAAAAGGAAAGTTTATATAAAGACATTTTGAGTAAAGTAGTTGTCATAACAATCAAATACTCAAAATGACTTTATCTCCGATTTTTGTCACATTCAGTCCAAATCATAGCCAGAGATTTACATGTGAAATGTTACAAGAAGATCCATTTACCATGCAAGAGTAGGTTAATTCCACAACTACACCAGCCTACTTTCACTCTGTGATACAAGAAATAGAAATGATTTAGAATTTTTTGGTCATTTTTTTAAAAACAATAGTCAATATATTTAATTTCTATAATTATATCAACTCATGTAAAAATCATTGTCTTAATATAGGAATTAAAATGATAATTTTTTTAATCAGTTAACTTCTTTTGTTTCTACAAAAAGTTCTCTTAATATGATAATGCTGTGTATATTTTGTCAAGTGTTTTTAACGTACTTTAATCTTTTGTTTATGATTACAGGATACCAGAGATAAAAGACAGCAAAAGTTCAAGACGTCATTCTATTATTGGTCTTGCAAGCTTTGATTTTCCTGTTTTGGTAAGTTATTTTTTAAATATGATAATTGCTTATTCAGTTGAAAATTATTAATAGTTGGAAAGTGAAATTGATAATTTAAAGTGAACTTAAAAATTTATGCTTGAAAGTGAGATTAAAATAGATTACTTGAAAAAAAACTGATATTTACTTAGAAGTCTTAAATTGTGACGAAAATAAACCCAAATCCTATATATTTCCAACATTTTCTTGCACAATTTTATTATTTCCCCATCTTTTTATATCTAAGAACTCATGTACACAATATAATAAAACATGGCAGAAAGTTGAATGTTGCACAATGTTTGTAGAATTGATGTATAAGAAAGTTGACATTTATATATTATATAATTAGTATAGGTGAATATCTTACTAAGTAACATGTTGTATAGATACATATTATAAGATATGTTTTTGTTTGTTTTCAGCGTAAAAGAAAGAGGAAGACAGATGACGACACTATCAGTATACAGAGCTTAGATGTTACTGTTAAGGTAGTTATATATATTTCCTTTCTTATAGTTTTGTAAGTAAGTGAGTGATTGTTGTTTAACACCAACTCAGCAATTTTTCAGCTATATCATGACGAGAACAAGTTAATTTTCAATGAGCTGATGATGATGATGAGGTCCGCTAGTAGTGATGGGAATCGGTAACATTTTCAAGATCGATGATCGTTATATCAACATCGACCGATGATCGATCATCGGTGACAATTGCCTGCTAAATGTATTTACTGACTATAATTAATCAAATAGCCTTTATTTCAAGAGTATGATTGACAAAAGTAAAGATATGAATAAAATTGTTTCATAAATTTATGATTTTTTATTATTATAAACATTAACTTTAAAATAGAACAAAACAAAAGATCGTTTTCCATATGTGTAACACCTGATATAGATAGATAAATAATAGACTAGTCCAAATATGTGTTTGACAAAAGTAAAGATTTGAATAAAATCAAATAATATATTTACAAACTACAATATTTCCATTTGTAAACATTAACTTAGAACAAAACAAAAGATCTTTTTCCATATGTGTAACACCTGATATAAAATGGACTATTCTGGGAAGTAGATAAATAATAGACTAGTCCAAATATGTGTATTGACTGAGTGTCAAAAGTACGCTTGGACAAAATTGCCAGATGTTTGTCAGTATGAGGGCAAAAAAAACCAGCTGGGATAAAACTGCAATATTTTTGTCAGTATGGAGACAGAAAAAAAAAACAACCAAAGAACAAAGTTAAGCATATATATTTTAGACACTATAGAATCAGAATCGACCACAAGGTATAAGAATCGATCATCGGATCGTATGATGACGTCCGACTGATTAGTCAATGTTTCCGATGATCGGTACACCACTATCCGCTAGACCAACACGCTTAGTTGGATTATACTGCTAACTCACTGAAACAACAGTTCGCGAGTAGACATGTCGCCCCCTTTGTTTGTAAAAAATTTAAAAAGAAAAAATGGATGTTAATGAACATGAAATTTAATATTTTTTAAATTTGACTGGAAATCAAAAGTTAATGGACGTCATTTGTATTGCTATCCTTTATCTTGCATGCAACATAAGGTCTCATAACAAACTGAATATTTAGTAGATCTATATACTGTAGATAAGTTTCTTTTTTAACTTCTAAGGGTTATTAGATTGAAAGGTCTGGTGGTACAGGAAGATATTTTAATTTTGGCATCATATGTTGTGGGTCATTCATGGTATACTGCTTTTTATCCCCTCGCCAACGAAGTTGCAAAGGGATATAGTAACGCTACCATCCGTCCTTCCGTAACATCCTTGTGAACACTCTAGAATCAACATCCTTCAATGGATTTTGACCAAACTTGGTACATACTTAGTCCTTAAGAGAATCTGGAACCCTATTGCTTTTCAAGGTCAAGGTCACCGGGTCAAATTTTATCGCGTAACTTCCTTGTGAAAACTCTAGAATCAACATCCTTCAATGTATTTTGACCAAACTTGGTACATACTTAGTCCTTAAGAGAATCTGGAACCCTATTGATTTTCAAGGTCATAGGTCAATGGTCATGGTCACCGGGTCAAATTTTTAGGCGATTCATGACAAATAGCTAAAGTTACATATATGTTGGCTGTTGGTCAAGTATATGTAGTCTATCAACCAGGAACAGTAAAACTGACTACCACAATATAACTGAAATATTGTTGAAAGTCTTGCCAAACACTCATATACTATAAGCCAAACTGTTTTAAAATATTTTATTATATTGAAATTCATTTATTATAAAAACTGAAATGGGAGATAACTCTGTCAGTCAATAAATGTTGTTAAATTATTTTAGTCACATGTAGTTGGTTTAGGGATAAAAACAAATTATAAACGATATGAAGACATAATTATTCAAATATGAAATCCAGATGTTTACAGTGTTGTACTGTGCAAAGTATTATTATGTATAAATAACAGTAGATATATAAATAGAAATATGTTTCCAATTAAAATAGAAACATATGCTTACTTACTATATTGTATATACTTAATGTTTAATTAATTAATGTGTCTTCAAAAATACATCTTAAATCTTTTTTCCCAGACATATAAAGTTTTTGTTGATAGTTAATGCTAGTTTACATCTATTTATTTTTGAAACTAATTAGAAATAAACTGCTACATAAAGTTATAATACAGGCTATTGACATACATCTGTGTACATGATGCAATATATGTACTGGGGATGGTAACAAAAATAAATATATTGAAACTGCCAATTACTCCCACCAGACAAAAACAATAAACAAATAGCTTTTAGATAGGAAGTATTAAGATCAAAATACCTGTATTTACCTTTATATATACATGAGTCATAGTATATATGTCATTTTTATAACATGTTCAATGTCTTAGTCATGCTACATGTATGATATACATTTTGTACAAGAATTTTTTTGGGGATACCTGTTATGGAAATAAAAAGTAACATTCAGTTTTACAGCCAAAATATCATTCAAGCTTGCAGTGGTAATATTAAATCTAATTGGGAGTTCAATGTCATTCAGGTAAATTTTAAATTAATTAATGATAATGAATAAAAAGAAAATTCTATTAGCTGACTTTTACATCAAAAGAACCATGTTATCTTAAATAAAAAAAATGCATATTTTTCAGTATTCATGAAAAAATGTACAATATTGCAAATTTTAGCAAGATAATATTAATATCTCTTTATATTTTTTTCTGAATTTGTAACAATGTTTCCTCTACGAAAAAAATACATGTTTTTCAGTAGTCATGAAAACTTTGAAATAATTCACCAGTTTTAACACAACAAATTCTAACACCCCCCTCCCAATTTATTTTTAGATAAATAAGCTCAAGATAAATGGTGAAATACCAATTCTAAGATTTTAGTTGAATATTATTTTCCATCAAAATTTCAACTTTCCAGAATCCAGACCTAAGAAAATGAGTATGGGACCTTCAAAGTATGAAAACAACTTTCCAGATCGTCAATGTTTGAATATCAATAAAGTAGTTTGTAGTTTTATAAATGTAAAATCAATAAGAAAGGTTTTCTGTGCATACTTGTGAAATCTTGATGGTTTCTGTATTAATAAAATAGATATTGATCTAAAGTGCACTGCATCACTGTAACATATAAGAATTCCTTTAGTTTGTACCATGGGATCATAGTCTATAATGACAAGTAATCAACTACATAACACTCTTCAATGAACAGATGAGATTATCAATTAGTTATTTATACTAACATTTGTTTCATGTGTTTTATTGTCTTACAGAAGAAAAGTCGTCGATCACTGCTAAGAGTTTCATCAATTGCCAATCTGCTTTCCCCCTCAAAGTCGAATAAAAAAGGTTCAGAAACATTCCAGGTAAGTCTGTTTTATATATTGATTTTTAAATCAAAGTTATATAGTTAGTTGTTACATTAGACATAAATTTAGCTGAAAATATTTTTGTAATGATGAAATAAAGATATTTAAATTAACTTGAGTAAATAAGATATATTAATTACACCTAGTTTTATAGTTAGTTACATCAGACATAAATTTAGCTGAAAATATTTTTGTAATGATGAAATAAAGATATTTAAATTAACTTGAGTAAATAAGATATATTAATTACACCTAGTTTTATAGTTAGTTGTTACATCAGACATAAATTTAGCTGAAAATATTTTTGTAATGATGAAATAAAGATATTTAAATTAACTTGAGTAAATAAGATATATTAATTACACCTAGTTTTAATGGGTTTAATTTCTGAACAATGTTCAATACATTTCATGAACTGTGTCAGATTTTAATTCATATTTAAATGGTTTCTTAAGAAATGGTTTTGAAGACATTTCTGTAATTAAATACACTTACATTTTAGTGAGAAAGATATGACAATGTGTAATTAATTATACCTTAATTGTAAATTAAATTATGAAATTTAAACTAAAATAGGTGTCAATTAAAATTATAACTAACAGTAACACTAATTGTGTTAGTTTTAAATTTGCATTAGTCACACATGAATTAACATGGCAGTAATCCTAAATTTTTGTTGCTAATTGTCTCATAATTCATGAAATGCAGTCATCGAAATATAAATTTGAATTTACTGGTCCAAATCATATTCTTAAATTTATTTTTATATAGTTCTAAATAAAAACTGAAAAATTTACTGGTCTTGGACAGGACAGATGCTCATCAAGGGGGCTGGAAATGTAAAGCAAACTCATTGAAATTTTAATATGCCACATCACAGTTTTATTAGCCATTGGCTACATGACTACCTTCTAACACTAACAGACTTGTATGCATAAAACTGTGCAATAAAATGTCATCGACTAGTTAATTATGTAACAGGATAATATTGTCATTGGTCATTAATAAATTATATTTTTTGGTATATGTAGGTAGCAAAATTTTCCATATTGCCATGGAAACAGGTTGGACATTAGATATAAAAAAAATTATTGAAGACTTAATTCAGGAGCTAAATCTTTACCAGTAAAATTACTGGATAGATATTTTTATGAGTATTGAGTTGTCAGTAACATAAACATTTTTTTTAAACTTTTGGAAGATAACATTTTGTTGTTTGGTTAACCAATATTTTATGTGTATATGCCAAAGATTGTCAATGCAAAAATGTCACATTTATTTGACAATAAAGGTACATGTTGAATTTGAAAGAAATAAATAAAATGTCATATTTATGGTTCGAATATACGACAATCGACAATTGTATTACAAAGAAGATATACATGGTATATTGTTTATTAAAAGAATTTGTTAGCACGACAGATTTATGCTGATGTCAATTTTTTTTGTATGTCTAAATTCCCCTCCTCCCTAAATCTCATAACGTTCAATTTTGTCAAGATGATACTGATAGCATAATACAGAATTTGTATGTTTCAAAGAAAAATTTTCCTTAAAGAATTACAACAAAATGCAAATAATAACAAATGCGCTGAAGGTAGTCTTAATTTAATATATTTCTCAGATGAAATTATCTACACCAGTTCTCTGAATTATTTTTATAAATTTGGAATAATCTTACTTATTATTTCTCTAATTGTTTTATTATTTCCACATTTCACAACCGATTGTGAAAAAATTGTTCTCCTCACTAGTGAATTTAACTGTTCTCGGCACCTGATTGGTCAATTTTTATTCTGTCGGGACTACTTTCTCTCCAACTGTGATCGATCATTTTATAAAATATTGAAAGATATTGTAGGCCTAAATACCATTTTCATGTAAAAAGTAACTTAATTCCATTTTCGTGATGCGTGTGGTTAAACGTTTTACTGCTGTGATGTGCGCCCTGTTTGGAGGGACTTACCGGGAACAGAACAGTTGGCATTCGAACGTTTCGGACTTAGCCTACTCGATACATGGATACACGTAAAGCTTCCTTGGTTACCGTGTAAACAAAATCGCGATCGTGTCGTCTGCAAAATAAAAGATGTCCCTAAACGAAGCTTTGGAAAGGGGACAAAGAGTCAGACTTCTCTCGGGTGAAAACGGGATCACAATAGGGAAAAATGAAAATTTTTAGTTCCCATTATGGGAGATCAAACTCGAGAATGGAAAAATTCTCACTGAAGCAAGGTACAGGTTTGACGTCCTAACTGAGCCTGAGGTATCAAACGATCCAGGAAATTCTGACTCGCCTCCTACAATACCCGAGGAGCTTATGCATTTATTTCAGTCTGAAATATATGAATCAGATGATTCATCGGTTTCAGCTGTTCCGCCATTGTTGTTATTATAATTGGAGATCCGTCGGCGCAAATATTTCGTTGGACATCTCATTTTTCAGGAAATATAGACAAATTTAAAAATATTTTTGTTTCGTTAAATACTGTCGTTATAAAATATCAAAAGTTATTAATTTATTTGGTTTCCTTTAAATATTTGAAACATCTATATCATTTTGCAACCATGGTAACAGGATGCGTAGCAATCTCTCAAAGGAAAGACTAAAGGGGCGGTATAAAGGTTGGGAGAATTTGCATATCGATTTAAATTTTGTTGTTTTAAAAAATTAGAGAAACAGATTCTTACTTTGTTGTGAGTGAATTATCGGAGTTCTCCAATCTCGGTAGTTAAATTATGGAATTTTAAATCCTCGCCAAGGCTCGGACTTAAAATTCCATAATTTAACTACCTCGATTGGAGAACTCCGATAATTCACTCACAACAAAGTAAGAATCTATATGTCTCCCCTTCGAACGAAGGGAGACGACATATTGTTTTAGTCTGATTTTTTCTTTCGCTTCTTCTCAACGAAGCTTGTCCGGACCATAACTTTTTTGTCTTTCGAGATAGGTCAATGATATTTGGTATGTGGGGGCATGACCATAAGGCGGTGTGTCATGTACCGTAATGACCTTCGTTGACCTTTGACCTCAAGGTCAAATAATTGTTTTTTAAATAGTATCAACTATCATTCAACTCATAATGTGTAACTGATTGTTGTACAGATGGCCGCATTAAGGGGGTACATAAGTTTTAGGTATCTAAAACAGTTCTTCCTATTTTATTTGCATTGGTTGTCAGTGATAGTAACATATTCCATGGATAAATATTATGATTGATTAAATTTGGTGCCTTAGGTGGATGAATGATTAAGGTAATTTAACACAAGGCTGACACAAGTGACGTGGGTTTATGCCTTAATACTCACTTCAAGTGTTGAGATTTTCAGACAACAACCCATGACCTGGGGTTTTACCAGTCAGTGTATTATGTCCATGCTTTCCTCTCCCATACAGTCTGGTAGTCATAATATACATTTATAGCTAAAAATTTGCTAAAACTAGCAATAATTACAATAACCATTACACTCTGATATAAATTTTCTGCCATTTGTATGTATATAAATGATTCCAACTTTGTTGGCTAAACTGCATTATTTTTTTTTATTTTTAAAGTTCAGATATTAATCAATTCCAGTATGTAAATGTAGATACACAATGTATTTTCATTATTGGTTCCCACTATATATTTTAACAGAACTTTCTTATAGATTTTTCTTGATCAGTGCTGTATTTAGTTCCTTCTATTAACTAACATGTTATGTAACACATGATTATCAATAAATACTGCTATATCTTATATACGATGTATCCAATATTCAGAAATTTTTGCTTGCACAATGATTTGAAATAAAAATAATATCGTTATTTCCAAAGCTGTTATTTTTGTTTTCTCTCCTTTTCGTAAAATTTGATGATAACACTCAGAAAATAATCTAAGCATGTAGTACATCTCTGATAACACTCAGAAAATAAATCTAAGCATGTAGTACATCTCTATAAAAGGACAAGATTTTAATGTAAACTTATTTATTTGGTTAACACAGTAATATATGGGTACCAAGGCATTGTATACATGGTAAAATTTGAGTTCAAATGAAAATTTTCAGAATTCACTGCAAAATAACCATCAAAATCACATTATGTTATAATGAACAAATTCTTTAGCCAACACAACTAAATTATTACACATTGATTTTAAAAAAAACCCACCAAACTCAATTTCATAAAAGAACATGTGTCAAAACTTAGGAATTCCAGTACTACATTTGTATTATAATATACATGTATAAAAAATACAGAAAATGTATTTGAATATCTACTTTTTAGTATCATTTCGGTATTCTATTTATAAAAAATGAAACCTGTGGAAACCAAACACTGAATAAATCGAAATCCTGTATAAACCGAAAGTTCCAATGTAGGATATATCTTTGTAAATTTAACCTGTATAAACTGAATAAACACCTGTCTATTACAAATACAAAAAAGTTGGTCCCAATGAGGTTTGGTTTAGACAGGTTTCACTGTATTTAAAAAAATCTTTATTTATTATGATAAGTTTTTGTTATAAACTGTAGTATTTGTTTGGAATGGGTATAAACACTATAGGAAATGAATGAATATTTCAAACTCAACAAATATTGAATGATTTTATACCATTGAAAAATTATTCCATTGACATTTTCTTTGCAAGATGTTTCTATAAGAAATACAACAAACAAAAAAAAAAAAATAAAAAAAATATTGAATCTGAAATGGTTAAAAAAAAAAATTTCTTCTATTTTTCACAGCATTAGATTGTTAATAATAATAATGATAATAATATTTATTCAGGTACATAAAAGGCATACATGTAATTTGACACAATACATTACATACAGTATTTAAATAAATTCAAGTATTTCAGAGACAGACAATTACATTGGTAAAAAAAAAAAAGGTGGAAAATATTGAGACAAGTGAACCGGAAATGCCTAGCACCCAAGGATAACCCACAAAAGCTTAAAATAAAGCTTATTTCCAGTGGGGTCCTTACCCTTATTACACTTCACTGGTCCATGATTGATAAATATTAAAAATAATAATAATGAAAATAAATCAATATTCATTTCTTTATATCACAGATATGAAATAAGACTTAATTTAATAGAAAATAAACTCACTTTGGTAACTGTTTTTTAGTTTTTCCATTAAGTATTTTTAGCTCAAAGGACCAGTGAGCTATTGTCATCACTTGGCGTCCGTTGTCGTAGTCCGTCGTAAACTTTTAAAAAAATCTTCTCTGATGAAACTACTAGACCAATTGAAACCAAACTTGGTCTGAATCATCACTAGGGTGTCTAGTTTCAAAATTGTGTCTGTTGATGCCGTGCACCAACCAACATGGCCGCTGTTACTAAAAATAGAACATATGGTAAAATTGCAGGTTTTTGGGTAATAACCCAAAAACCGTTAATAATATCAGAAATCTGACATGGGGTAAAAATGATCAGCACAGCAAGATCTACCTACCCTACTATTTTGAAGTAAATCTGATTACCTATCTTGGAGTTATTCTCCTTTTTTCATCAAATTTTAAAATTTTTAATACTTTTCGTCTTATATTTCAAAAACTATAAGAGATAAAAGTTATGTTTTTAAAGTTTAAGTTGTTATTTTTTGACCGAAGTTATCAAGTTTTATTGACTGATGTTATTATACCCAGGTGAGCTATACAGGCTCCTGGGAGCCTCTAGTTTAACCTTAGTTTTGAATCTGTTTTTATTATTACAGTTTTTGACTGACTCTGGTAACAAGTTCCAATCTTAGTCTTAGTTGTTTGACTTTATTACTAATATTTAAGAATCCAAGTTTTTGTATGCAATTTACATTTAGTAAGAGAAGTTTAAATAAACATTTGATACGAAAGTATGTCAAGTATCTATGACACATACTTGTTTATGTTTGAGCATACATGAAATACTATATAGAAACAGAGAAATTTGACTTAAACAATGACTCACACAGTTTCCTGTATGTAAATTTGTCTTAGATAACTCAACTGTACATATTGAAAACTAATGACTCAAAATTGTGGAAGAATGACATTTATGTGACTTGTATATTAGAGAAACCATTTTAACCAATATCTTTTTGAAAATAGATTTCTTATAGCACTTATACACTTTGAGGAGAAACCATTAAGACAAGTCAAAACTTGTACCCATAGGTCCATGGCAGGGGGTGTGCCACTGTTTTACATATTAGCTGATGTTTTTGTAATGAATATATTAGGAATGCATCATGGAGGAGCCATTGCAAAAATGTTCCTTTAATTTGAAAAATCATTTTATAAAAAATAATGGCACACTGAGCACATAAAATTCTACTTGGTGTACATTTTTGGGAACATTTTGTGTACATATCCTCATAAATTGTCTCCATTTGTGCAAAATCATAGATACAACTCTGCTGTATACCGGTACCTAAGATGATCATGAATATATATATTGATATTTGCATTTGTAGACAAATAAAAAAATGTACTTCATTCTATCTTAGAATATACACATTAGTGCCACTGATCTGGAATAACATGGGATTTCCAACTAAGACATTATTGTAGATTGGTTATCCCACAGAAAAGTATTTCATAATAACTTATTTTTGTTTACAGAGATCTGTCAGTTTCAAGGTGCCATTATCGCCAGCAAACAAAGTAAATGTCACCCCATACAAGGCACCACAACCATCACCGGCCAAGCGTAGACTTAGTCGGACCTGGAGTGACATGATGACAACAGTTGGCAACGTTCCAACAGAATTCACTCACAGTGACATCAAAAGACAGGAGGTAAAGATTTATGTTAATGCTAAATCATGTACACTGTAAAGACACAAGTGTACATATTGAGAGGTATAAATTGGTAAAGATTTATGATGACGATTGATCAAGAAGACCCTCTAACATGTTATATATGTATAATACCTTTTTTGTCTAAAAGTTATTTGACAATTCTGAGAGTTATACACACAAATCCCATATATTACATTATAGATGGAAGTGAATAACAGGAATTTCACATTTGAAATAACAACTCACTGTACATATTTTTCAGTGGTGTCAGAATTGCCATATCTTAGCTCGTAGAAAAGTGACAATGAAGTCAGTTTGTTTTTAATATTTCTAAAATCACAAACAATATGAAATTCATTATAATTAACAGAATAGCAATAACTAATCCTGGTGGTTGATTATCAATAATATCTCGATCATTACTGAAAACACTATTTCATCAGATACTGACCGCCTTCAAAAGTTGAAGACGACAGCTCACTCAAACGCTAAGGGAATTTATTTATTGCATTGTTCTGTCAATTTATTTTTTGATAATAAAAAAAATCTGGATTATAGTGATATTATATTTATTGCAAATGAATGATCTATGGAGTGTGTATTTATATAATAATGTGGTCTTGTCCAGGTAATATGCCAAATTATCCCCGGCTTGATAAAAATGTCGGCTTTTGATTGGTCGATGACCCGTTGGTACAAAACCCATGCTACCGGCTGGTAGTTACGTAGCGTCACTGGGGAGGTCTTTATGTTGCTATACATGATGTAAAGATGGTGTAAAAAGTAAACAATCTCAAAGCGCTTTGCATTCAACATGGAATGGAGAACGGAGGCTGGGATTGGGAAGAATTTTTTGTCAAAGAGACTATGGCCCCTTACTTGACCACATCAAGGAGCCATTTTAGAGAATAATGTACCATTTCAAATTTGCAATGGGCCATTTCAAATTAGCAACGGACCACAACTTTGGTTAGTTAAACTGCGTGCTAGCCTATGCATTGATAAATATCATCAGCATGCCCATTTACCCTCTGCAGAGGGTTTTTTACCCCAAAAATAGGCCCTGTACCCCCAAAATTGTAGGGACTTTCTATATGCAGGGGTACAAAGTTAAGGAAAAAACAGCAATTGTACCCCATTGTACCCCCAGTTTCAAAACTCAATGGGCACCCTGATAATTTTTTAGACTTGTATGGATTGTGTAACCAAGACATCCAAATTAAGAAGATGTTTTGTACATGTTGTATAGGTTAGATCTGAAACAAGCAAACCTAGCAATCATACAGTTGTTAAGTTTGCTTGTTTCAGATCTAACCTACAACATGTACAATGTATCTTCTTAATTTGGATGTCTTGGTTTGACTAGTAATAAAAAAAAGCTTGGATGAACAGATGAACAAACATTTTAATAAAGAGTCTACACTGTAATAAAAGTCTTTCTTTTCAAGAGTCTGTTCTTTGCTGCCCTTCATCTGTTTAAAGAGCTTTGGAAGTCATGCTTGGTTATTCCCTTGCCTTGTGTTCTTACTCTTAAAAGTCTGTCACTGATTTTAGGATTTAGCCTAGACCTAAGTCTATTAACTATCAAGTTTTGATTACTGAACACTCTTTCACAGCTACAAGTGTGAAGTGGTAAAGTGAGTGCATATTGAGCCAATTTAATAATTTCAGGCACTTCATCCTTGTGAAACAGAGTGATAGTTTTCCAAAGGGATGGCATATTATCAACTGGGTACTTTGCTGATTTGACAATTGTTTTCACTAAGCTAAGATGTAAAAAAACAAAGTACACATGTTCTAAAAAAATATCAGTTCATGTTATGATTGCATTTTAGATTACACAATTTTTTTTCAAAATTTAACACAGGAACGTGACTTGAAGTATTAACTGTGAAAATGTACCCAAAGAAAAAAAAAAGTACGATCAAAAAAGTCCAATTTGGGTTGGAAATATAGCGTATCACACTCCCTGATACTTTTCTGTTATTAGTTATACCAAGCGCGGTATACTTGTACCAATTAATTGTAATTAGATTCTATTCAACCAGAAAGTAGAATACACTCCACCAAAACCGATCAATTATTCAGAAAAGAGAAAGAAACGCCAGGACAAATGTGTTTTAAATACGCTAAATTTAGAATCGAAAGAGTGAATCCTTTTGTCTGATTTGTTGACACAAATAACTGTTCTAAACATAGAAAGGGAAAATCAAGGAACTGCCAATAAAGGAAAATTAACAACGAGTGAAGACAGTGACACACTCACGACACAAAATAGAAAACGACTAATGGACACATGAAATAATAAAATAATTAATCAAAATTTACAGGGCGCACATGGGCGCATAGATAACAGACCTCAATGCGCCACAATCGACTTGGAAGCGCCAATTGCACATGGCGCATGGCCTTCCCAATCCCTGGGAGGACGTATTTCTTGAGAGAAAAAAAAATCAAGCGTCTCAATAAATGCAGAAAAAACAAACAATGCACCAACTTATGTTGAGAGATTTAAAGTTCCTACGGTATTGATGGTCATGTTTAACATGTAGTGTAACATTTTGTTGATTCGCGCTACATGAAACTTTGATTTTGTTGTCATTTTGTGTATTTATAGAAATGGTCATTTGTTTGAATACAATCATTTTAAAATCATTTCTCATTATTGTTTTCACATCAATTCTTAATTTGTTTTATCGTACTATAATAACACCCAAAATATGTACAACACATTATTTATCAATAGAATTCTCGGCCCTATTACTAGTGACGTCATCAATACTGTAACGCTGTCCACGTGACAATACGTGCCAAATACAAGAAATTAAATTACATCAAAACAAGACTGAAAAACGTTAAAAATTAGTTAACTGTCAAAATTTTCACCTGGGCTATGGCATTTTAGTCCGCAAGAACAAAAACGTTACAATTACGTTACAAAAAGAACCAGAAAATCCATTAAAAATCAGTTTTTGTTTTCAAACCGGGGATAAAATCGTTATCTACGTGTCTACTCGTGGGCATTGAGATTTTACCACCCTTCAGCACCACTGTACAACCTTCGGCTTCACCTCAGGCTATACAGAAGTGCTTCAGGGTGGTACAATCTCAATGCCCAATGGTAGACACGTAGATAACTTATAATATTACCCAGGTCTGAGAGACATATTACCCGACCGAAGGGGGGGGGGGGGGGGGGGGGGGGTAATATGTCTCACAGACCTGGGTAATATTTTGGCATATTACCAGGACAGGGAGGATAATATGTCTCTCAGACCTGGGTAATATTTTTGCATATTACCTGGACAAGACCACATTAATATCATTATTATACTGAGTGTCTAATTGTCCAGGTAATATGCCAAAATATTACCCATGTAATATGTAAAAATATTACAGTACCAAATATCACTACAGAAACTTACACGAAGTATAATGATATATAATGTTGCTATTGGTTGTGAAAAAAATGATATTGGGGCTGTAGTATATGTATGATAGTTAGTGTTGGTAATCAGAAGTATTTTATAATCAATAATTGGTTTATTACAAATCTTTGATCATATTCCAAATGTGTGGGAAACAGAAACAGTTCCCTGGATTACCTATTTTTCTTTTATATGTTGAAAAAAAAATGGAAATTATATTTAAATTTGTTTTATTATAGTTAATTTTCTTTGATCTTAAAACATATTTTACTTCATTTTTGACAAAGAAATGATGGTGAAAGCAACACTATTGCAAATAATTATATTATATATGTGATAAATGAAGTTTCTAATTAATTGAAAATTTATCGTTGTGCTTGCAAAGAACAAACTGAAACCTATATTATATATAAAAGACTAATACAATTGACCATCCATTGAAAAAAATTTTTATTACATACATATAGCAGTTTTTAAATAGTCTGAAGTAAAAATGATGGAATTTTTGGGTGTACATTAGTCAAAGACATAATGTGATAAATGTGCTACTCTTCTTAGTAATACTGATAGATTTTTGCTATGTTTATTCATTATACTTACTTTCTTAATATTTTGGGTAATAGTCAATAACAAATTAAATACAAAAGAAATGTTAAAAGATACTAAATAGAACAAAAGATAGATCCATATGACCAAGATGAGTGATTCATCTATCACAGTGATTTATCAGGCTATGTCTCTGACTACAGTACTGTAGCAGATTTAAGATTGAGATAAAGAAAACGAAAATAATCAAATCAGTTCATTATTTCAATAATGTTTGTTACAATTATGTTAAAGAAATTTATGAAAGAATTTGTTTAATAATTTTCTTCTATTGACAGGCAATCTATGAGCTGTATCAAGGTGAGAATGACCTGGTTGAAGATCTTAATATTGTTAAGAAGGTAAGACTAAGTAAAACAAATTAAAAACAAAAAAGTACCACCACACTGTTAGAACAGTTCGAAAATAAAATTGACCACACACTTACTTGACATTGAATATTCTGTGTTTTTAATTTTATTCTATACCAACGTTAGTGTATCTAAAACAAATGATGCTAGTTGTTGTTACCTGATAAGATGTATCACAGCAGTGAGTGTCTATTTTGTCTGAATTTTCAAGGAAGTAATTTGTACAATTACTTAAATGCTCATTACTGATAATGAGTAAAATTACTTAAAACATCATCATTTCAATAAGAGGAGAGGTTTGTGTCCAAACTGTAGTCTACAAAAAATTGTGTGTTACATTTGTTTTATAAATTTAGATGAAATATTTGGCATCTGAACATTACATTACTGTAAACACCAAAATAACTATCTCTGTACATCTATCTATACCTCATTCTAATTTTATAATTAAACACATATTTATTAGATAGGTAGAGCCATCTCTTTTATATTGTACACTACAACAAAAGATGGCAAAAAATTGTTATTAGGATCCGACAGACACTTAAAGAACAAATATTCACTGTTCCACATATATCCCCAAATGTTTCAATATATAATAAGTCAATTAAATCAGATGAGATTGAAACAGAACATACAAATTCATAAAAAATAATTAAAACATTATTTATAAAATCTACATAATAAATTATTGTTTCAGACATACCATGACTCCATGAGAAAGTTACAGTTGTTATCAGAAGGTGAACTTAAGCAGATATTTGGTCCAGTTGATGAACTCATCCCTATCCATGAAGGTATGATATTTCACACAAAACGTTTTATCATCTACAAGTAATCACATCGGTGGTGTAATGGTTAGGGTGCCTACCCAAAGTGTGGCAGATCACGGTTTTGAGCCCCTGTAGTGTCAAACCAAAGACTGACATGGATATTTGTTGCTTTTTGGCGAAGCACACAGCACTACGGATTAATAGCAAAGGCTGGCTGTAAAATTGCTCATGTGGCGTTAAACAATAATAATATCACGAATTGACCTTCTTGGCTCAAACAAAATCAAGAAAGTTAAAATAGAGTGAAAAAAAAAGAATGTTAAAATACAAAATTCATTTTATGCAGATTTATGTAAGAATGGTAGTTGGTGTCTAGTTGCATAGCAACATTTTCTGACCCTATCTCGTCTCCCCTTTTTTGGCATTAATTAAGACTTCTGCCCATAAGCATGACACAGTACCATCAGTTAGCTTACATTGATTGTAAGCTTGTTCTCTTCATGAATATAGCTGAAATATTGGTTACTTCACACAAAAATCATCAATCTATTTTATTCAAATTTATACATGAGAAGTGGAAAGTAAATTTTAAAAAGGTTTATAAGCATACTGTATATTATTTCTTGTATAGATATTTCATATCAATCCAAAAAGCATTAAAAGTGTACTTGTCATGAATTGTTTCTTCACAATGGATATTGACTATATCATATGAACTTGTACCAGTTTTTGGTTAAATTTCTTGATTTTTTATTATTAGCAATGATTGACTAATATTCCATGTTTATTTTTACAATATAAGTAGAATTACATGATTTATTATTTCAGATTTGTGTAACAGATTACAGAATCAGAGGTTACCAGATGGTACAACACAATGTGTTGGAAAATTGTTGAAAGAATGGGTATGAATTATATGACACAATAACAGAAAAATAAGATAATTTTAGTTGTTAATTGAAACATACAGTGATTATATGAAAATAATTTTTTTTTCAATTTAGAAAAAATATAATGGGGAAAAAAGGAGTGGAGTATAGTCAAGTACAAGATACCTAGATTATAGGCAATTCTGAAAACAGACATGGTAGTATATATAAATAAAACATATCACATCTACAATTTATGTTACTTTGAAGTTATGCCTCTGAAAAAAAATTCAAACATGCTCTCAATATTGCATAAAGGGTCTTACAAATCGCTACACAGTTTACTTGGAATACTTCTTGCATACTTAAGCCTAAGAAAAACATGAATTTGCTCTAAAAGTAGGTATGACAATTCCTTTTTAAAAAAAGATATCTTAGAACAGATGATTCATGCATATTTTTGTAGCTAGAATATTTTACACACAAAGCCTGATAGCATTTTTCTTCACCTAAAAATTCAGATTTTGTTGACTGATTATAAAGGATATGATCCTGTGTAAAGTATCTACATATTTACATTGTGTGCAATATTTGTGACATTGTTGGATGAAATAATGTATGTATTGATATAGTGTTAAATGCTTTAAGGTCTGTTCCATTTAAACATACATGGCATCCAGGTCTGTTACTTTAAAAATATGGTGACTATCTAGAGTACATGTAGTAATTATTTCTTTTCTGCTGTTTTTTAATCTGAAAAGGATTTAGACAGTCACTCATGGGAGTGATTTAAAGTGGCATCCATGGTTGCCATATTTAAATGTAACAGCCATTAGTAAACTAACGGGTTTAATTACTAATCACAATCTTCTTTTAATATAGGTGCCTAACCTACATCACTATATTACATTCTGTGCCAACCAAGTCTTTGGTAAAGCCTTATTAGATGAGAAGAAGAACGACGAAGCTGTAGATGATTTCTTACAGCGGTGTCAAGATTCTCCATTCAGCAGAAAACTAGATTTATGGACACTATTAGGTATGTTTAAGAAATTATTAAAACTGTTTGTTTTCAGGGTTGTGTTTGTGTGTAGTTTTTGCTGACTACCAGAATGGGGTAAGAAAGTCTGGACAGATATTATGAACTGGCCGGTGATTCCCCAGCCCTTTGTAGGTGTCTAGAAACCTTAACACTTGAGATAGGTATTGGGGAACAAACCGATGTCAATGGTGTTAGGCTTTTTCTGCCACCCATGCTACTGAATTGTTTGTGGAGAGACTATCAATACACCCGATTAGAAGAGAAAACTTTTTATTTATATATTTGTGTGTTAGGGGTATCAATTTTTCCTCTTTCTACAATTTTGCTATTGGATTTTGAAACTGTTCCGACAGTTGTATTTTTTTTGTTTTTCCGTTGTTTTAAACACACAATTTTCAGTGAACATTCAGTTACAACTTTGGACACAATCAGTAATAAAGTTATAACTTTGGCCACAATCAGTAACAAGTGGAATAACAGAAATGAAACCTTACAAAATCCCTTTGATGAAGTACATTACAAAAAGAAAATATTAAATTGTTTTTATTTCCTTTCAGATGGTGCTAGAGGGAAGTTTGTGAAGTATCCCCTCCTGATGAAGAGTATACAGAAATATGTAAGTTTTTGTTTAGTCCAGATTTGTTCCGAAAATATAGATTTTAATAAGAGACTTTGGCTCCAAATTGATATTTATACTCAAGTGCTATTCCAGAAAAAGTCATATGAGAGGTTTGAAGGCACTTTTTTCTCATTGACATTCCAAGAGGGGAGGTTTGGGCATATAAGACTAATTTAACCCCACCACATTTTAGCTCACCTTGCCAAAGACAATGTGAGCTTTTGCCATCACTTGGCGTCCGTCGTCCGTCAACTTTTCACATTTTTATCTCCTCCTCTGAAACCCCTCAGCCAAATGAACCGAAACTTGGTAGGAAACATCTATGAGCGGTCCTCTATAAAGAGTGCTCATTTCGTCCCGATCCATTAACAAACATGGCCGCCACAGGCAATTCTTGTTTCTGATTGGTTGATTTCTAAGAATCTTCTCCTCTGAAACCGCTTGGCCAAATGATCCGAAACTTGGTAGGAAGCATCCATGGAAGATGCTCTATAAAGATTGCTCATTCCGTCCCGATCCGTTAACAAACATGGCCACCACAGGCAATTCTTGTTTCTGATTGGCTGATATTTTAGATTCTTCTCCTTTGAAACTGTTTGGCCAAATGAACCGAAACTTGGTAGGAAGCATCTATGGAAAGTCCTCTGTTGCGATTGCTTATTTTGTCCCGATCCGTTAACAAACATGGCTGCCACAGACAATTCTTGTTTCTGATTGGTTGATTTCTAAAAAATCTTCTCCTCTGAAACAGCTTGGCCAAATGGACTGAAACATGGTAGGAAGCATCTATGGAAGGTTCTCTATGGGAATTGCTCATTCCGTTTTGATCCGTTAACAAACATGGCTGTCATAGGCAATTCTTGTTTCTTATTGGTCGATTTCTAAAACAGCTTTTCCTCTGAAATCGCTTGGCCAAATGATATGAAACTTGGTAAGAAGCATCTATGGAAGGTCCTCTATAGAGATTGCTCATTTCGTTTTGATCCATTAACAAACATGGCTGCCACAGGCAATTCTTTTTTAGATTGGTCGATTTCTAAAAATCTTCTTCTCTGAAACTGCTATGCCAAAATGAACCGAAATTTGGTGGGAAGCACCTATGGAAGGTTCTGTATTAAGTTTCCTCAAAGCAGAATGAAAGGTGAGCGACACATGCTCAGCCAACTGAGCCTCTAGTTATAGAAGTGCCTGCATCAAGCAATGAAAGTGAGCAGTCATATATTTGTATGTTAAGGGGTATCAATTTTGCCTCTCTATAATTTTGCAATTGGATTTTAGAACTGGTATTTTTTTGTTTTTCAGTTTTTTTACACATACAATTTTCAGTGAACATACAGTTGAAAGTTATGAAATGTTCACCACCTACATTTTAATATATTAAGTGCCAACCCTTAATTAATATTTATAAAATGAAGTATGATTAATGGATATTATTGATGTGCATTAAGTAAATTGCACTCTGATCATGACACAAATAAAAACATAAGATATATGATAGTTTATCAATCAAAGAAAAAAATGGGAAGACCCCCCCCCCCCCCCCAAAAAAACAACTTTAAATTCACAATGGAATTATAAAATACCTTGAATATACAATTGTTTTCTTCTTTATATGATTGAAGGATAATAAATTGTTATTGTATAAATGAAGAATTATTGATCATTTTTAGGCAAATAAAGAAGATAAAGAAGACAACGAGCATTTAGAAGAAGCTGTAAGTATTTGTCATCTCTTTTACTTTTCATTTTCTTGGTTAAAATTAACACATGCAGAATGTACTTGTAATTATTAGCTGTGTTTTAATTGTTCTGGTATTCAAGAATCCATTACAATTTAAACTTTTTACAAATTTGTCTTCAAAATTATGAGATGTGTTTTTATTTTTCTGGTATTCAAGAATCGATTACAATTAATTTTTTTTACAAATTTGTTTTCAAAGTCAAATATATGAGAGAAAATAACATTGACAAATTAATTTTTAATAAATCAATGCTTATGAAGTGTACCTACCTAAGAAGTGGTTTGGAAATTATTCATTTGTTTAAACCTGGTATTAGTTAAAACAATTGCTTTAATAAAATATGAAAAATATATATGAGCTGTTCCATTTAGGGGCCTGGGTGGCTCAATGAGTTATGTAGTTGGAATACCTAACAACTCATACAAGCCTATCACCAATATGGCGTGAATTTGTGCCCGTCTTTGTAAATTGCAAAAAAGGGTGCACTCGACTCGCAGCCGCAAGTGATAAAGTTAACCAGTTGCTTGCCCATGGTCGGTGGTTCTCTCCGGGTACTCCGGCTTCTTCCACCACTAAAACTGGTCGCCATGATATAGTTGAAATATTGCTGAAAGTGGCGTTAAACACAATAAATCAAATCAAATCAATGTTCCATTTGAATTCTATCATGATAGTAACAATTTAATTTTAAATGTGTAAATGGAAGTGTAAGTTCTTTATTTGTAGCAAAACTTTGAAAAAAAATAATTTGGGAGTCGGATATTTAAAAAAAAAATTAAAAGAAATATAGGAAAGAAAATAATTTGTAACATAGTATTGTATTGTTAGTTTAGTTGTAGATATTTTATTTCTGATATTTATTATAGATCAAGTTGGCAGAGAATGTTGTAGATATTTTATTTCTGATATTTATTATAGATCAAGTTGGCAGAAAATGTTGTAGATATTTTATTTCTGATATTTATTATAGATTAAATTGGCAGAAAATGTTGTAGATATTTTATTTCTGATATCTATTGTAGATCAAGTTGGCAGAGAATGTAATAGCTGAGGCAGACAAAGAGATGGGCAAGGCCAAATGTAGATACTTCAGGGCTAAGATCAACTTCATTTATGATGAAGAGGTAAGATACATTTTATTGAAATGATAATGATGTTGTTAAGCAATAGGTATTCGTGTTTTACTTGTAGAAACAAATTAAAAATAAAGAAACAACACTTTTATTGCCGTTCTAATTCAAAGTTAAGTGGGTTCTTTAATAATGATAATAACTCTTCAAGTGTGAAACAAATATATATGTAGGGATATAGTGTTGAATATTAAAAAAAAAAAAGCTTATTGATTTAATTATTTAAAAAAGGAACCAATCTTCACAGTTTTCACTTGTTCTTTGAATACCCTGAGATAAAGATAACATTTACGAGATATATATACAATATACATACATTGTCGGTAATTATAAAATTTATTTGTACGAGCTTTAGAAACAGGCAGATAAGCGAGCCTTCTGTGAGCTTTTCAGGCCTGTTTTGCAGTGAGTACAAATGAATTTTATATTTAACGACAATGTAAGTATATTGTGTTTATCCTGCAATGTCAAAAAAGTCGGAAAACTTGTCAGATTTAAACAAAAAGGACAGAAACAAGCGTCATTCCTCGCCTTTAATAAATGTTGTCAAGGGTGTCTTTTTCGTGGTTCGCGTTACATTAGTACCAGTTTCATACTTGTCTGTGCCCTCCGCTGTACATAACTACAGGGTACCAGGAAAGTTTATTCATAGGCTGAAAAGTTTATTCGTATAGTACGAAAAGTTTATTCGTCTAGTACGAATAAAGCAAAAATTTATTCGTATAGCATATTTGTACAGCGAATGTACTGATTGCAGGATAAAAAACAATACGTCCTTTATATTAGAGACCAAAATAAAATATTCCAGTTGATGCATTGACAATTTTATTGTGACATCATATCATGCAAGGTCTTTGATGCGATTTTTTTTCGGAGAAATCCATTCTCGCAAAGCAAATTGATACTTTATATTTATTGTTCATTTCTATGTGTAACAGTATGTACCGTTATATTGACATCAGTGGAGTCACCTTGACAAACTGTCTATAAACATACTATCTTTGGTATGTTTTAGATCGTAATGGACTTCATTCTTGTATCTCAGGTTTTCTTCTTCAATGCGATATCGGCCTCTCTCGCAAAACAAATCAGCGGTAGTACAAATGAGTTCAAATGCCGTTGAGGGAAGAACAAAAATTTGTCAGCTCAAAGATCTAATTCTAACACTGTTTGGTTTAATTTTCAGACGTATATAAATATTTAGTATTAACCTAGTATCATAAGTAACTTTGAGATCCAGTGGAACATATATATTGTATGGTTGTCACCTGCTTAGATGTTTGTATAATATACTTTATTTCCTGTGACTGTATGATGAAATCTTCATCATCCTATACAATATATTAAAAATTGCTGAGTTAGATTGCTGTCAAATTATAATATTTAGTATATACGAGGGCTGTCCGTAAAGTTCGTGGACAATCTCTGTAATTTTGTTATTTAATTTGTTGAAAAAAAGAAATTACAATTTTCATTTATAGTAGAGTTTACTCAATAAGTGAACAAAATTTTATAAATAAAAATGAACTACAAGTATGAATTTTTCTCGATCTTATACATAAGCATACTCACACCCAGAGCACAGGGGTAACATTTTTTGACGTTAAGCGACGTCAAACGCTCAAACCAATTTAACCTTTTTCGACGTAGTCACCTTTAAGTTCCACACATTTCTTGTGTCGTCTTACCCAGTCATCAAAAATTTGCACAAACTGATCAGTTTTCATGTGAAATATTACATTCATTACGGCTTGTCTTAATTCACTTAAATTGTCAAACCTCATTCCCCGTAAGAAGGATTTGATGTACGGTGGATGTTTTAAACACTGAAATTCAAGTAAATCTATTTTTGACCGAGGAGAGTCGACATTTTTCCATTGACTTGATTGTTGCTTTGTTTCTGGGTCATAGTAGTGAAACCATGTTTCATCTGTGGTTATTTTTCTATCCGGAAATCCAATTCCACTCTGGCTAAACTTTCTAAGAAATTGTCTTGATGCCTCAGTTCTGTTTGTCATATTTTCTTCTGATAACATTCTGGGTACCCATCGCGCACAAATGCGATTCATATGTAGTTCTTGAACTAAAATTTCATGTACCGTTGTCTTTGATATAATGGACTTGTTTGTAACTTCACGCACAGTTAAACGTCTGTCACCGTCAATAACGTCGCATACTTATTTTTTCACTACATCTGAAGTCTTAAAAGACAGTCTCCCCTCTACCGTCAGAAAATCTCTTATGCCACTTAAACACTAACGAGCGACTAACATTGGAATGTGTTACTGACTGTTTGATGAATTTATGAATTTCAGTAGGCGTTTTTCCTATGTCGACACAAAATTTTATAAAGGCCCTCTGCTCCACCTTATTTGAAAACGTAGTTTTTTCTGATGAAGAAGGTTTCATCTTCACGGTTTGAAAACTGGACTCCGCAGCCATCTGAGAGTACTTCCTATTCAAATTTTACAGATGTGACGTTGAGATAAAATGAAAAAAAAATCATGGCCAACCACAAGTAACTACATAGAAGTTACACGTAATTTATACTGTGCTCCAGGTGCCCTATGGCAGACATTACAAAATCGATTTAATTAAATTAGGAAATTAAAATCTGATACAGATTTTTTATATCTAACATTGCATTTGATTAAGGAATACAGGTATCACTAAAAATTTTGAAAAACACGTTGTTTTTTTTAGGAAAATTAGGACCTGTCCACGAACTTTACGGACAGCCCTCGTATGTACCATCTACACAGGCTTAGACACATGTCTTATGTCTATCTCTAGATTTTCCTTACAAGACAATGTAACACTTCGACTATTGAAGCAATATTTTAATATAGCAGATGTGGTCGAGTGGTCTAGGGCGCTGGACATAAGGCTAAGTGATTGGTGCTGCAGTGTATCAATGGTGTGAGTTCAAATCCCGTTAAAAGAACAAAAATTTGTCAGCTCAAAGATCTAATTCTTAAACACTGTTTGGTTTAATTTTCAGACGTATATATATATATAGTGTTACTATTGATTTATCATTTCTTTGAGATTTAAAATTATATATTCTTCTTTTCAGACTTGTCAACATTTAGAAGATTCCTCTACTCTAGTGTGTAGTGGTTCCCTGAAGAATAACAAAGGCAGTGTAAGTTGATTTCTGATACCTTATTGTCACTGGATTGTGTGGAAAAAGTAAATTTGTATGAAAATTGAATAGTGTCAGTTTCTTTCAGCCGATTATAAAAGTTTAAAGAAAAAGAAAAATATACATAATGCATATTTTTAAAATTATAAAAAAAAAATTAGATACATAGCGATAAAGAGCTTGATGAATTTTTCAAACATGCCAACAGTATCCATCCGTCTATAAAATTCACACAGGAAGTGTCGAAAACAAAAATGTCCTTCCTTGATACTACCACCACTGTGAAGGAGGGCAACATGACTCTAAACCCACAGACAAACATCAATACCTTTCACCCAGTAGTTGCCATCCTAAGCACTGTTTTAAGAGTATCCCATTCAGCCAAGCCATTAGGGGAAACGAATATGCTCCACTGTTGAAACCACCAAGCAAAGACTAGGAGATTTACACCATCATTTGAAGAGACGGGGATATAATGACAAAGTTATAGAGAGTGGGTTTTCAAAGGCCAGTGAAACTAACAGATATGACCTCCTGGAGTACAAAGAAAAAAAGATCAACAAATGGGTTCCCCTTGCTCTCACTTACCATCCCTCTTTAGAGAAAATTTCAGGCATTGTCCGTCATCATTGGAAAGAAGTTGAAAAAAGTGAAATGCTGGCCAAGTTGTTACTTGAACAACCCGTTGTAGCGTTCGGGCGACCTAAAAGCATTGAGGATACACTGGTCAGAGCTGCGGTATCTAGACCTTCATTGACGGTTGGCCAGTGTAAACCATGTATGACAAACGTTGCAAGTGCTGTCTACAATTGCAACACGCACAAGTGTTCTATAGCAAGACGACAGGAAAGGAGTATAAGATCTTTTGTAATGTCAATTGCAAAACACCTAAAGTGGTTTACCTCCTTGACTGTCATGTCTGCGGGTCGCAATACGTAGGAGAAAGTGTCCAACCATTCAACAAAAGAATGAATGGACACAGAAGTGACCTTACGAAAAAGATGCTCTAGCCCGTGAGTCAACACTTTGTGTTGCTGGGGCACTCATTGGATGACATTGGTAGATCCAAAATTTATATCATTGACCACAATCCAAGTTGGAAAGAGAATCAAAGACAAAAAAGAGAGAGTTTTTGGATCCGCGAGTTACGAACATTACATCTGGAGGGCATAAACAAAAAGGCCTAAATCTTTTGTTTTTTAACTTTTTAACCAGTGCCTGGTCCTTTGCTAGTTGGTAAATTTCATCATTACATTTTCTCATTGTTTTCATATTGTTTATGAATTAGCGTACATATATATTTGAATAATATAAAGTTCAAGATTATGATTTTTACGTCACGATAACTGATGGTCACGTGACAATCTGATCCTCAGATCAGATTACAGACGATGATGAAGCTTGTCGGTCAAGCGAAATATCCGTCAATTTGATTATAATTAGTCTTTTTGTAGACTTATAGTTATTTTTGTTATATTTTAACATCTTTTTTGATGTTGTGCTGCATTTTAGACATTTATATATATACACCATAAGCAAAAAATAGGACTTTTTTCCAGTTTGAACTGGCATTTAATTAAAAAAAAAAACGCTGCAGAAAAGTTATTAGTTTGCTGGAACAATTAAATAGGTATCTGTTTAATTTCTAATCAATATTAGGGCCTGGGTGGCTCAATGAGTTAGGTAGTTGGATTACCTAACAACTCATACAAGCCTATCACCAATACGGTGTGGGTTTGCACCCAGCTTTGTAAATTACAAAAAAGGGTGCACTCGAGTCGCAGCCGCAATTGATAAAGTTTACCAGTTGCTTGCCCATGGTTGGTAGTTCTCTCTGGGTACTCCGGCTTCCTCCACCACAAACTGGTCGCCATGATATAGCTGAAATATTGCTGAAAGTGGCGTTAAACACAATAAATCAAATCTAATCAATATTATGCAAGCAGTTATAAGAATGTTTCATATTGGTATTTCATTAAGTAAAATGTAATGAGGTGATACCCAGGATATACACATAGATAGGATCTGTGTTAATTTAAATGTAGATCTGTTCACTCCATCAGCATAAAAAAATACATTTTTTTTCAATATAATATGTAGAAAGTACCTATATATTTCTATTTTTTTTTTCTTACAGAAGCTACATGTGTTCCTGTTTGACAAAGTGTTAGTAGTTACACGACTCAGTAGTCAGAGTGGACAACAGACCTTCCAAGTATACAGACAGCCGATCCCTATAGACCAACTAGTAATCACAGACCTTAAAGATGGTGAAGTCAAAATGGGTTCCTTCAGGAGTGCATTTGGATCAGGTCAAACTGGTAAGCTATATTTTATTCCTTTTGCTCAACCATTAAAACACTTGTTGTTTAATTCTCAGGATATTTTTGTTTCATTTTCATCCAATGAATATGTACTGTATTTTTACCTTGGGATAAATGATTATTCATAACAAAGAAATATTAAATGTTGAACTTGTCAAAGGGCAATTTTTTTTTCCATAATTTCCAAGTGAAAACTTTACTAAAATGATACTAATGATTATTTTTTTTTGTACATTTACTACCAAATCGTCAACATAGACAGGATATGGAAACTTAGATACATTATTATTGTAATAACAATTTAACATGTTATAATATTTATATATGAAGTTGATTACTGGTTTATACTAAAGGACCCTATTGGAAACAAACATTCCTGATTTATCCTTGGTCCATTGTCAACTGCCGAAATATATCATATATTTTTTATTATACAAAAATATGCCTGTCTAGTTTGTAATGATCCAAATGTTTTGCTTAATTGATTTTTTGTAAAAAGAGAAATTTATTTACATTACAATTTATATTCAAAATATTTCCTCATTGATTTTATAAGAAATATATTTATTGATTTTATTATTATTTCAGTTAAAAATGTATTGCGAGTGTCATTCAGTGATCCAGACTTAGGCCAGGCCCACACGTTAATAGCTACAGATGAACACGATAAGCGACAATGGTTACACTGCTTCCAGACACTGGTACCTATCATTCAATCAGAAGCCAAGAGTGGTGAAGGCAAAGACAAGCTGAAGGCACTGTGTGTAGACAAGTCAAAAGATGCCAAGAACAAACAATAAATACCAAGTCTTTCCATGGACATATTCTGTAGTGCTATACAATACTCAATGTAATTGTTATATTATGTTTTTGTTGGCTAATATTTGTTAATGACTTTTATTTAATATTATGTGAAAATTGTCACTCACAAGTTGAAGATAAAAATGTTTTATTTTAGTAAATTAATGAGCCAGTTTAACTGGATTTTTATCTAGTTATTAGAAATTGTTAAGACTTTTGGTTTTTAAATTTTCAGTTCTTAAAGATGTTGTTTTGTTTTGGATTTTTAGCTTTTTTGAGTACATGTGTATTTTATTTTTTTAGATGTAAAATGTGATCAGCATTTTGTAAGTCTGCTACCTCAGTTTTATGACATCTTAAGGTTCACACAAGAGTTTTAATTTATACCATTTTTCATTATTCATACAAGAAATCCTTTGATATTTTGTACATGATAGTAGTATACATGTTGACTTAGGTTTTTCTATTTGTTAATTCTAAATCAGCATTGTATTGCATGCAGAATAATTTATATAAGGTTGTTAACTAATTGGCCATATTCTTTTTTTCCTTTTTTTTCTTCTTCTTATTTTATAAATATAACAAATAACCACATACAGTCAAACTATACATATATGTTAGATAAGTTTTTAAGGTATAATTTCATCATCACAATGTGCTTTCACTTTGTTATTTTATTTTCCTCAGATGAATTTTATAATATCCATAATCCATACTAGTTGAGCGACTGAAAATTATTTCTCTACGGAACAATTTTCACAAAAATATTTTAATATTGAAATAAGCTAACTATATCTATAAAAAGGCCATTGTAATTAGTTTGTTAATTTGATTGTAAAAATGTAAATAATATAATAATGTACATATATACATGTATATAAATAATAAAATGTAAATAATATAATAATGTACATATATACATGTATATAAATAATAAAATGCTATATATTGAATCATATTTGTTGAAATATATTATGCCATTTTAATACTGTAATGCTTTGTTGGGATCTCCATTTTTTGTGTTGCGTGTCTATTTGTGCTTGGGTCGGGTGGCTGAGTGGTTCAGATTGTTTACCTCTGAACTGAAGCTTAACTCTACTGATTTGGGTTTGCACCCTGATATCAACCTCAAGTGAAAAAGCTGGGTTCCCAGGCCTCAAACCCACAGGACTTCTCAGTGATGGATAAAGGGTTGTCAGGTTATGATAAGGAAAGCCTGACTGGATCATAGTGGGCAACCAGTTTAGAGAGTACCATGGTTCATGCACACTAAAGACTTCTTTTGTAGATTTTTGTCCCTACCCAACTCTCTATACTTTTTTAGTGGCAGTCAAAAGCCACTGACCCAGATGACCTATCCCTCCCTTCATTTCTATAGAGTTTTTATATATTATTGAACTTGTTCTCGTCTTGAATATAACTGAAATACTGCTCTCTGAATGTTGAGCAATAATCAATCAATCATTAAGTTTCCAGACACCTACTTATGGATGTGGGTTTCACGGATCAGTTCGTTACTGTGGTAGTAACAATATACATGTAGCAGAAAATTTGGTACAAATGTGTAGAAGGTTTACAGCAATGTTTTGACAAATACCAGACATTTGTGTACCCTGTTTCATTTAATTGTTTTGCATGTCGCAATCGCACAAATAACATTAAAAGAATACGAGTCACAGATAGAGCATCTCTTTTTTATCTGACATGACCTATTGCCATTACTTGGAGTCTCATCCCTTTGCCGCTCCTACATAAATTTTTCAAAACCTTCCACTAGGCAAATTTTACTCTTACGGTGTCTACTTTCAAAATTGTCTAATGACCAGTCAAACAACCAACATGGGTGGGGCACTTACTATAATTAGAACATAGGAGTAAAGCACACTATAAGACAGTAGAAAATTCTTAAAATGTTGAAAGCTGCTTTATGATAAAATCAGCAAAAATTTAACTGAATGAACATACCTAGAAGCTCTTTAACATATAAAAGGGGCAATAAAAAATGGACAATCCAGAGACACTGGCAGCATTGGGCACACAGGATAAACACAAACAAAACAAAAACACAACACAACATGGTAAACTAAAAAGATGAGCAAGATGCTAGAGAAGGGTGCCTTTTAAAACACATCCGACATGAACCTTGGCAAATATGTATCATGTGGCATACATTTTTCATTAATGTAGTGCATTCTGAACTGTGTTTGATTAGTTTGTATTCTATTAAAGATGGCTGCCATAATTTTTTACCTACCTGCATACCGTTTGTAAAATATTTGCCATAATCAATCTTAGCAGTGGACAAACCGGTTTACCAAATCAAACTTCTTCATGTTTTATGTAACAAAGAACAAGTCAGAAGAATGTTTTAAATTTATTTCTTGATTTCTATATAATAAGACAGTAAATTAAGTAAAAACCTATTATTAAAGACAAAACATTTGTATACAATAATAACCAGTGACATCTTATTTGTAATAATTGTCATTTCACAGGAGAACAATGTTTTAACACAGGTAAAATAAATACAGTTCAATCTTGCTAATTTGGCTAGTTGCTAAGTTTGTAGAATTTATCTGGAAATTAAAAGAGTGGATTTTTACTCACTTGTATTGACATAAACTTTGACTTTTACTATCAAACATAAAAACCTGGTCTGTTTTACTTACTTGTTGTATTGATAGAATGTTACATTTTTTAAAATTAAACTACATCACATGTGTTTCTGCTGTTTCACTAGTTTTTTTTCGTACCTATATTGTGACCACCAAAGTTATTGAGGGAATGAAGCTCCGACAGTTATATAACAAACTTACAGTGAAACACCTGGCCATGTGTAATTCTCTGGAAACTGTAGCACTTGAGGTGGTAATTAGGACAGGAACCATCTCAATGGTGTTAGGTTTGAGATCAGAAGTCAACAAATTTAACCACTAAGCTTGGCAGGCCCCCTAAATTAGATTACCGGTACATTGTTTCTAAATGTTTTGTTCACATAAAAATTGGCAAGTTCAATGCTACATTACTGTTTATACTATATATGTATTTATCACATATTTATAAGTAATACATAAACACCGAAGTGCCACAGCGATATCAGCCCATGGGCAGATATCGGGACAAAACTCTGATAACATGAGATCAAGCCTCTTTATAAATAGAATAACATGATATCGAGCCTCTTTATAAATAGAACAATGCATGCCTTTTTCCATATCAGGACTGTTATCATCCCTCAACCGATATCAATCACTCATAGTTTGGTGTGTGTGTGAAGTTAATTTTGTTCTTTTTAAATCAATGTTGAAATATGTGATAAATAGATTAATGCATTTCTTTTTCCATATCAGGACTGTTATCATCCCTCGACCGATATCGACCCTCGGGCTAAAGCCCTCTGGCCGATATCTGTCTCTCGGGATGATAACAGTCCTGATATGGAAAAGGGCATGCATTAATCTACAAGTAATTTACCTCGATGTAAATTCAATGAGTATTATATACGATAAAGATGTTTCACATAAACTGGTAATGAGATTTACAATTTTTTTTTTCTTTCAGTATTTCAGAAAACAGTTACAGTAGAGTTCGTTTATAACGAACAGGCTTATAACGAAATCAGGCTTATAGCGAAGTAAAGATAAATCCACGGTCCCATCGCTATTTAAACAATGTATTTGTGAAGGCCTATTACAAATTTTTTATAACGAAATCAGGCTTATAACGAAGAGAATTTTAAACCCAAACAACATTTTTATTACTCAAAATTGACATGATATAATAAAGAAAATTGCTGAACAAACAAATCGTTTACCTGTCTTCCGTTACGCACGGACGATCACATGACACTACCGTTATTGATAATTGAAAAATCAATAATCCCACCTTTGATGTTGTTATTGATGTCAATCAAGACTTCTTTAAAATATTCAAACAATAAAATGGGTTGTGATTAACAAGTTGTCAATTAATAACACATGCGCTAATTTATTGCATTAAAAATTAATAAAGCGTAATCTAAATTTTAATGAATGGATGCACAAGCTAAAGAAATTAAAAACAAAGTCATGTGTGAGATTAATTCATTCGCTATTGTTTATTTTTTCTTTGATGATAGACTCTTTAATTAAACAACAAACTGTGGGGTCTCAAGGTTCATCTAAATACCAAAAACAAAAGAAATGTACTCGTTCTGAAATTTGGATTAACCTGAGTTTTTATGTGTATATAATACCAAAAAGAAACAATTATTCTTCAAATTCAAATAAAAAAAAAGGAAAATGGCTACAATCTTAAAATTGGCCATTAAAAATATATATTCGAATTATCAGCATTATACTGATATCGATCCAAGTGTTAATACCGGACCTCATATTTCCTGTTTATAAAATAGATCATGAACAAAGTTGAAAAATAATGTTTCTAAGGAACATTTGAAGATACCAAAGAGGGATTCAGAAGCCGTAGTCTTTGAGAATTGTCTAAAGGATTACATATTTTTTTACGATAAAGGCCCACTTTACTGTGCATCAGTTATCATAGCGTAATGAAACTGGCCGGGTCAGAACCAGATTTTTTTCTCTCTAAAATTATGCGACCTCGGTGGCTCGAACTACCGATAGCTAGAACAGATTTTGACAGTCCCTTCGAGTTTGAGCCAGCGAAGTTCTACTGTACGATTTTCAAAAGGGGAGGTAATTCTACATTGTTTCTCTTATAACGAACGATGCCTATAACAAACTAAGATCGAGAGTTCCCTGGACTTCGCTATAAACGAACTCTACTGTAATTGTGATAATTTCAAAATCTCTACTCATGATTTTTTTCATTAAAGTACGTAAAATCACAACACATAAAACACAACAGACATATTATTACTTTGTTCCATTTAATGGCACATATAATAAGTTTAAGATTTGTAAAAGTTAATTTGTGTCTAATCTCATAATTCATAATTTATTAGGCTCAGCCACCGAAAAACTTGGATAGCAAAATGTGTTCACATGTGCTATCATATATAAAAAAAAATTATTTTCAAACATTTCTGTACAAGCAACATGATACATTTCAAAATACGCCACACTAATGGATAAAATAATGATTTGATTCATAGACACTGATGACATATTTAAAATTAGGAAAATTCTACGAAACAATGGAAAGTCAGTCTTTCTTCTTTGTTTTTACATTCTAATTCTGTTGTATCTTTATGGAGATAGAAACACATGAAGGATCTGACAATGATTGTAGAACGTATGAATCGACCAGATAATTTAACACTGCCATACCAGACCATAATATGAATGTATCAACGAAGTTTGTATTAAAAGTGAAAGAAAAAACAAATAAAATAAAAATATGTACTGGTATATAAATAAAACAACTAAAAAATTCACCAGACAGTGAATGTATTATTTGATTGTAGATAACAATGTTCATGTATTACTACTGTGTTTGAGCATTAATTTTTATGTTTAATATTTAATCACAGCATAAATACAATAAATTAAACTGACAAATACTGACAAAACAAAACAATAATAGATATGAACACAATACCAGTGAATAACTTTTTATTTGTTTTGAATCAATTTACGTTGATTTTGTTGTCTCAACCAATCCACAAATCTAACAATCCAACAAAGTAGATTTTATTTTCGTTTTTTTTTTATATCTCTTAATATATTTTCTTTGGAAATTCTGGGACCATGAATGTATGAAACCACAAAATTAACAGGGTAGTCGCACACCATCTTTCATGATACAACAGTCAGTCATGGACCTTTTGGTAAATATAATAAACCTTTAGAGGTGAACTATCCTACCTAATTTATGAGTAATCCATAAAATTTGGGATCCATGAATTTAAATTCTTTCACAGTACAATAGTGCCACTTTTATAAGACCAACCCTTCTACAATGGTCTAATAAGGAGGAACTGTCTTTAGTGAGAGTGGCCTTATAAGAGAGGGACTATTGTATTACCTATCACCAAGCTTTTGATAATCCAAACAGGCAAATAAATCATAAACCAGAGGCTCTCAAGAGCCTGTATCGTTCACCTGGTAATAAAAAAAACCAATTGGTCCTATGTAAAAACTATGTCCTGTGTCATCTTGGAATTACGATCAACATAAAAAACACAAAGTTTGTAAAGGACCTTCCAATGATTGATGCACAGTTTAGGTTCAATCAGTGCAATAGCTTCAGAGAAGAATATATTTCTGTATTTTCCCCATATGGTTCTGTGTTAATACTATGACCTGTGGTGGCAGCCATCTTGGATTTCCGAACGGCATAAAAAACAGGACCTTCCAATGATCATTCCTGGGCAGTTTGGTTTCAGAGAAGAAGCTTTTGAAACATTTTTCCCATAGGGTCCAATGTTAAACTAAGTCCTGCCGTAGCCGCCATTTTGAATTTCATATCAGAATAAAAAACGTATATTTTGTAGAGGACCATTCAATGAACATTCATGCACAGTTTGGCTTTAATCATATTTGTAGTTTCTGAGAAGAAGGCATTTGAACATTTTCCCATAGGGTCCAATGTTAATCTATGTCCTGCGGTGGTGGCCATCTTGGATTTCCGATCGGCATAAAAAACACACACCTTGTAGAGGACCTTCCAATGATCATTCCTGGGCAGTTTGGTTTCAATTATCCAAGTGGTTTCAGAGAAGAAGTGTTTTGAAACATTTTTCCCATAGGGTCCAATGTTAAACTAAGTCCTGCCGTAGCCGCCATTTTGAATTTCATATCGGAACAAAAAACGTAAAGTTTGTAGAGGACCATCCAATGTACACACATATGGACAGTTTGGCTTTAATCATATTTGTAGTTTCTGAGAAGAAGGCATTTGAATATTTTCCCATAGGGTCCAATGTTAATCTATGTCCTGCGGTGGTGGCCATCTTGGATTTCCGATCGGCATAAAAAAACAGAAACTTTGTAGAGGACCTTCCAATGATCATTCCTGGGCAGTTTAGATTCAATTGTCCAAGTGGTTTCAGAGAAGAAGCGTTTTGAAACATTTTTCCCATAGGGTCCAATGTTAAACTAAGTCCTGCCGTAGCCGCCATTTTGAATTTCATATCGGAACAAAAAACCTAACGTTTGTAGAGGACCATCCAATGAACATTCATGTACAGTTTGGCTTTAATAATATTTGTAGTTTCTGAGAAGAAGGCATTTGAACATTTTCCCATAGGGTCCAATGTTAATCTATGTATTGTGGTGGCGGCCATCTTGGATTTCCGATCGGCATAAAAAACATAAAATTTGTAGAGGACCTTCCAATGATCATTCCTGGACAGTTTGGTTTCAACTGTTCTAGTGGTTTCAGAGAAAAAGCGTTTTCAAACATTTTCCCCATAGGGTCCAATGTTAAACTAAGTCCTGCCGTAGCCGCCATTTTGAATTTCATATCGGAACAAAAAACGTAAAGTTTGTAGAGGACCATCCAATGAACATTCTTGTACAGTTTGGCTTTAATCATATTTGTAGTTTCTGAGAAGAAGGCATTTGAACATTTTCCCATAGGGTCCAATGTTAATCTATGTCCTGCGGTGGTGGCCATCTTGGATTTCCGATCGGCATAAAAAACACACACCTTGTAGAAGACCTTCCAATGATCATTCCTGGGCAGTTTGGTTTCAATTATCCAAGTGGTTTCAGAGAAGAAGTGTTTTGAAACATTTTTCCCATAGGGTCCAATGTTAAACTAAGTCCTGCCGTAGCCGCCATTTTGAATTTCATATCGGAACAAAAAACGCAAAGTTTGTAGAGGACCATCTAATGAACATTCATGTACAGTTTGGCTTTAATCATATTTGTAGTTTCTGAGTAGAAGGCATTTGAATATTTTCCCATAGGGTCCAATGTTAATCTATGTCCTGCGGTGGCGGCCATCTTGGATTTCTGACCGGCATAAAAAACGGAAAATTTGTAGAGGACCTTCCAATGATCATTCCTGGGCAGTTTGGTTTCAACTGTCCAAGTGGTTTCAGAGAAGAAGCATTTTGAAACATTTTTCCCATAGGGTCCAATGTTAAACTAAGTTCTGCCGTAGCCGCCATTTTGAATTTCATATCGGAACAAAAAACCTTAAGATTGTAGAGGACCATCCAATGAACATTCATGTACAGTTTGGCTTTAATCATATTTGTAGTTTCTGAGAAGAAGGCATTTGAACATTTTCCCATAGGGTCCAATGTTAATCTATGTATTGCGGTGGCGGCCATCTTGGATTTCCGATCAGCATAAAAAACATAAAATTTCTAGAGGACCTTCCAATGATCATTCCTAGGCAGTTTGGTTTCAATTATCCAAGTGGTTTCAGAGAAGAAGCGTTTTGAAACATTTTTCCCATAGGGTTGAATGTTAAACTAAGTCCTGCCGTAGCCGCCATTTTGAATTTCATACCAGAACAAAAAACGTAAAGTTTGTAGAGGACCATCTAATGAACATTCATGTACAGTTTGGCTTTAATCATATTTGTAGTTTCTGAGTAGAAGGCATTTGAATATTTTCCCATAGGGTCCAATGTTAATCTATGTTCTGCGGTGGCGGCCATCTTGGATTTCCGACCGGCATAAAAAACAGAAAATTTGTAGAGGACCTTCCAATGATCATTCCTGGGCAGTTTGGTTTCAACTGTCCAAGTGGTTTCAGAGAAGAAGCATTTTGAAACATTTTTCCCATAGGGTCCAATGTTAAACTAAGTCCTGCCGTAGCCGCCATTTTGAATTTCATATCGGAACAAAAAACGTACAGTTTGTAGAGGACCATCCAATGAACATTCATGTACAGTTTGGCTTTAATAATATTTGTAGTTTCTGAGAAGAAGTCATTTGAACATTTTCCCATAGGGTCCAATGTTAATCTATGTCCTGCGGTGGCGGCCATCTTGGATTTCTGACCGGCATAAAAAACATAAAATTTGTAGAGGACCTTCCAATGATTATGCCTGGGCAGTTTGGTTTCAACTGTCCAAGTGGTTTCAGAGAAGAAGCATTTTGAAACATTTTTCCCATAGGGTCCAATGTTAAACTAAGTCCTGCCGTAGCCGCCATTTTGAATTTCATATCGGAACAAAAAACCTTAAGATTGTAGAGGACCATCCAATGAACATTCATGTACAGTTTGGCTTTAATCATATTTGTAGTTTCTGAGAAGAAGGCATTTGAACATTTTCCCATAGGGTCCAATGTTAATCTATGTCCTGCGATGGCGGCCATCTTGGATTTCCGATCGGCATAAAAAACAGTAACTTGGTAAAGGACATTCCAATGATCATTCCTTTACAGTTTGGGTTCAGTCAGTTCATTACTTTCGGAGAAGAAGATCTTTGAAATTTCAGCCAATCAGAGCATATTATTGGCCCTGGCAGCCATATTGAATATCCGACTGGAACGAAAAACAGTAACTTTGTAGAGGACCATCCAAGGAACATTCCTGCTAAGTTCGGTTCCAATCGGCCAAGTGGTTTCGGAGAAGAAGCTTGAAATGTGAAAAGTTTACAGACGACAGACGACAGACTACAGACGACAGACGACAGACGACAGACGACGGACGCCAAGTGATGGCAATAGTTCACATGGACCTTTGGTCCAGGTGAACTAAAAAACATTTGTGTCATCAAGTATGTTTATATGAGCACCAAATTTAAAAGCATTATAAACAATGACTAGATATATACATGTACACTCATGGGTCAAAAGTATTTCCACACTAAGATATTTCCCTATATACAGTCAAACCTGCCCATGCAGTCACCTCTATTAAGCAGTCACCTGCATCCTGTCGAAGACAATTTCATATGAATTGAACCTCTTTTAAGAGGTCACCTGTCTTATGAGGCCACTTTTTGTTTGTCCCATAATTTGTTTAGTGTGTTTTAATTAATATGAAACCGGCACGGCCATGAATGCTCGCGCATCTGAAAATTATCTGGCAATTTCACGCTCATCCAGTGCATCAAAAAGTGTGGAGATTTTTTGGGCCGAGATATATTGGGGACGACTTTTTTTTAGGGTCAAAACTAGTCTCATTCAATCGAGCTGCCGTTCCTTTATTGGAGTTATCGTTCCTTACGAAATCTCAAAAGTTAACTTCCGCGTAGAAACAAAAATTCTTGTCAGTATGTCAGAAGAGATTTAATAAATTAAAAAATATCAATATAAGTAAAACAAGCTAACAAAATGACTTTTATTACACACGGGTTCAGTATCAGTGGTATCTGATGTACGAGAGAGGGTACGAGACTTCAGGATCACCTTTGCACTTTATGTTAAGAAGATCTTCATTAATTGAGTGTGTTAGTGTGTTACATGGAAACCAGTGTTTACAAAGTGTCAATTTTTTTTTTCTTGGATAGTATGTTCAGCAATGTTTGTTAAAAAATCCTAAGTACACATTTTATACCATAAAGAGCTCGCTTAAGCTCGCATATTAAACCACTTATTTTCAACACATTCTCCTGAAGTCATTCCTTGTCTGATTTTCATGAAATTTTCAGCATTAAACCCAAAAATAAATAGTTTCTTCTTATAATTTTCATAAAATTTTATTTATACTTTTCCTTATGACATGATTTAAACACAAAGTTAGATTTTTTTCATCAAATCTTGCTATATGATCATAGAAAATTGTGACATTGAGAATTTATGTTTATGTTTAAATCATAAATGCTTGTAAAAAAAATTACATGAAAATATGTAAATAAACTCCAATCAATTCTGCTTTTAAAGGTGAAAAGTTAAAGAAAATCTGATAAGGAATGACTTCAGGAGAATGTTTTGAAAATAAGTGGTTTTATATGAAATATATAGCGAAATATCTTAGTGTGGAAATACTTTTGACCCATGAATGTATATGGAATGCCCAAATTATTTCTTCACAGAAAATAAAACAATATATTTTTTTGCACTGATTGTACATGTATGTGTGTAAAGCAGTCTTCAATAAAGTAAAAATGCTGACAAGGTATTACATTTCTACAATTCACTGTAACATTATAAATGAGCTATAAGTAAGCTTATCAAGTGATAAATTGGCCCTCGTAAAATAAGTCTCGATGGACACATATTTCTAGTCAAATAAATCCTAGGCTACAGATTTTCCTAGTTCAATAGGCATTTGTAATAATTCTACTTGTTGAAATTATCCATTGGATATTTCTTCCTAGGTAGGTTAGGATAGGTTTATGGTGTTTAATGGCACTTTCAACAATATTTCAGCTATATCGTGGCAGTTAGTTTTATTGGTGGATAAAACTGGAGTACCACTGACTTTATCACATAATGTTGTATCAAGTACACCTAGCCTGGGCATGATTTGAATTCACAACATTAGTGGTAATAGGCACTGATTGCATAGGTAGTTATAAATCCAACTATCATATGATCACTGGGGCCCCTTAGTATATATGGTCCTTGAAAATATTTGACTAGTAACTTTATTCGATCCTGACTAATTTCACACCAGGACTTATTTTACTGTTATAACTTCACCTTGGATAACTGGAATACTCTGTATAAAAATACTAAACAAGAAAAGACCATAATACAACAATACAGTTTGACTTTATATTGTCCAAGAAAAAAATTGATAAGAATGAGGTATATTTCCAATATTTATCCATAAAGGGACCAAGTTCATCAACAACCCTATCGGACATCAATTTCGATAAAAAAATGCAAGATACAGGTGCTATATTTACATCTTTATGCCATAAATAATATCTTAATGATTAAATATAATGGTGTATTTTTTCCATAAATTGAACAGAAAATGAGTAAGGTTTTGCATCATTTTTTAGTTAAATTGTCCTTTTCATTAAAATATTTACCAGTTGTTTGTTCTCATATGTGTCCTCAATTTTTCAGATGCAAATGTGTGCCTAAAATGAAAAGTAATTCTTAATAAAGTACATGTATACATTTTTTTGAAGTATCGTTGATATGAATAGCTACAAATCTATCAAATGTATGCTGTCTAATCAATGTGATTTTTTGGGGAACAATATGACATTTGATGAAGCTAGTCCATTGCACTGAAGTTCTTCAATTGGTTTAAAAAATTAACAAAGAAAATAAATATAAACTACACAGACTAAATAAAATTATCAATGGTAAACTAAAATTTTCAGTAATCAAGTGTCTTGGATTCACAATATTTTTTCCTGATAAAAAAAAAAGGTATGAAATGCTCAAACCCTGCATTGAGATCAATTTAATAATTTTTAGACTAATTACTGGTGCATTGTATATGATTGTTTACAGATATCTTCATCAGATTTAATTTCTCATTTAACTGTGTGTGTCATGTCAAAAAATTATAAAATTTATTTGCTGAACATCATCAAGGACTAGCATAAAAAAATAAAAACACAATAAACAATAAACAAATTTAACAATTGATTATTTTTATATATTGTAATAATTAGACTAGTATGATCATATAGTTGCCTGGCTTACAATTGACTTCAAATGGCTAAGTAGGTTAAACAGATGACATTTATAAAAATACATTTTGGACTATTATATAAAAAGAGGGGGAGGGTAAACTGGTTTAACATTATATAAACCAAATGAAAAGGAAAAAAACTACAGTATGTTGATTGTTCCACCTCTGACACTCAGTAAGTTATTTTTTTTATATGTTGTGACAGAAAATAAGACACATACCAATTGAAATTCACTTAGTTGTAACAAAATTAGTAACAAGAAAAAAGGTAAAATATTCATATTTGTTATAAAAATGAATGGCTTTCATAAATGTATCAAATAGCACTGATTGGAAAACAGTGTGGATCTGAAAAACATATTAAAAAACTTTCATGCAACCAAAAATTAATTTAATAAAAATAAAATTACATTTAATTGAAAAATAATTCTGTAAATGAAAAACATGGTTAAATATAGAACTTTTACTTCTTTTCACATCATCTTTTTTACCAATATTAAGAAAACAAATATAGGACTGATTGTTGCTTGCTTAACGACAAGTGGTAAATATTTCATGTATATTCAGGATGAGTCAAATTTATGTGATTATTTTTAACCATTTTTGGTAGGGACCCTTATTCTTTTAAATACAAAATGGACTGCATTTCAAACAAGATGTTGCACGCTACGTCGTGCTAAGAATACCCCCACTCATTCATTTATAAGTCGCACGGTAAACAGGAAGTAGATGTGCGGTAAACCTGGAAAGGGGAGACACGGTACAAGTCACCATGCCAAAGCCATATATCAAATATAAAATCATTTCTTCCAGTAGAAGCTGAGATAACTGTTACGAAAGTTTTCATTACGACAAACATGAAAAATTCTAAGTCGCACTGTAAACAGGAAGTAGATGTGCGGTAAACCTGGAAAGGGGAGACACGGTACAAGTCACCATGCCAAAGCCATATATCAAATATAAAATCATTTCTTCCAGTAGAAGCTGAGATATCTGTTACATAAGTGTGAACGGACGGACAAGGTGATTGCAATATAGCCCCCACTCTATGAGTGGGGGTATAATTTTAATAACTGTTTTTAAAAATGAATAGTTGAAGAGCAATGACAAATCAATGAAGACAATCTATAAATAGAACATAATTACTTAAACTTTTACAATCAAGATAAAAATAATAATAAATAATTGAGCTAAAAAGTACTGAACACTAAACTGTTCTAGAAATGCATTAAAAAAAATCAAGACAGGATATTCAGCTGATAATTCCTGTAAGTCTCTTAATACAGATATTAAATAATCAAATACATGTATTGGCAAGATTATACATCTGATCTAAAGAAACAGTTTACATCAACTCTCAGACAAGGAGGCAATATTGGCAATGCTACCATGCCTGTTTAACAGCACCGAATCTTCTCCTAAAACAGAACACAACTCCTGCAACCTATGGTGCATCTTAGGAACACCTGCCAACTGTGTCTCTAGTTTCTGTTTCTCTTCATTAAGAGACAGACGAGTATTAGTATCAAGTTCTTCCATTCTCCACCCTCCTTCTCCGTCAAATTGTAATAGATGAGTATGGAATTTCCTACAATGAAATAAATATCTCGTTTGAAATGATTGTTAGATCTGAATTCATTTAAACAGTATTTTCTTTTCTTTCTTCTATAAATCAGGTAAAACACTAGAGGCTCAGTGGGCTGAGCCTGTGTCACTCACCTTTCATTCTGTTTTGAGGAAACTTAATACAGAACCTTCCATTGGTTGCTTCCCACCAAGTTTCGGTTCATTTGGCCAAGCAGTTACAGAGAAGAAGATTTTTAGAAATCGACCAATCAGAAACAAGAATGGCCTGTGACGGCCATGTTTATTATTGGATGGGAACTAAATGCGCATTCTTTATAGATGACCTTCCAAGGATGCTTCCTACCAAGTTTTGATTCATTTGGCAAAGCGGTTTCAGAGAAGATTTTTTAGAAATTAACCAATCAGAAACAAGAATTGCATGTGGCAGCCATGTTTGTTAACGGATCGGAATTAAATGAGCAATCTTTATAGAGGACCTTCCAAGAATGCTTCCTACCAAGTTTCTATTCATTTGGCAAAGCGGTTTTAGAGGAGACGATTTTTTAGAAATCAACCAATCAGAAACAACAATTGTCTGTGGTGGCCATGTTTGTTAACGGATCGGAACTAAATGAGCCATCTTAATAAAGGACCTTCCAAGGATGCTTCTTGCCAAGTTTCGATTCAATTGGCCAATCAGTTTCAGAGGAGAAGATTTTTTTTAGAATTTTAGAAATCAACCAATCAGAAACAAGAATTGCCTGTGGTGGCCATGTTTGTTAACGGATCGGGACGAAATGAGCATTCTTTATAGAGAACCTGCCATAGATGCTGCCTACCAAGTTTCGATTCATTTGGCCAAGCGGTTTCAGAGGAGAAGATTTTTAAAAATTGGCCAATCAGGAACAAGAATTGCCTATGGTGGCCATATTGTTAATGGATCGGGACAAAATGAGCAATCTTTAGAGAGGACCTTCCATAGATGCTTCCTACCAAGTTTCACTTCATTTGGCTGATGGATTTCAGAGGAGAAGATTAAAATGTGAAAAGTTAACGGACGACAGACGACGGACGATGGACGCCAAGTGATGGCAAAAGCTCACATTGCCTTTGGCAAGGTGAGCTAAAAATCAATCCATTCATAATAGCTATCAGCTCAATTTATCCTGGATAACTTGAATATTCAGATATTTCAAGGTAAAAACTTCGACAACTTTAAACTTTGACATAATAAGGTGAGACAGTATTGAACAGTCCAAAAAATGCTTAAAACAGAACTGAGTAAGAAACGATAAATTTCAGTTGTACCTTGTATGGTCCATATCATATAGTATAATGGGCTTTAAAAAAAAAATAATTATGATATGTTTTCTTTGAGCTATCCAAGAATAAAGCTTGTGCATATTTTTAACCACAATTCCACAAAAATAATTTATTCAAAATATAGGATATGAGATCAACCGATAAAATGCATCCACATGTTTTAGCGACTTTTATTATACATGTACTTACCACAAAGATGGTCTATGTGTGATTGTCAACAAAATAATTCCACTGTCTTTTACTGTCTGGTATATCTTACTCTCTACGTCTATAGACACTGCACTGGTACACTCATCTAACAGGGCATACTGTGGTCTGAAAGTTAAATTACAACAATACACTCATCTAACAGGGCATACTGTGGTCTGAAAGTTAGATTACAACAATACACTCATCTAACAGGGCATACTGTGGTCTGAAAGTTAAATTACAACAATACACTCATCTAACAGGGCATACTGTGGTCTGAAAGTTAGATTACAACAATACACTCATCTAACAGGGCATACTGTGGTCTGAAAGTTAAATTACAACAAAATCTTTAAAATATATCATGTGCAAATTTAGGCAACACAAGTTTTCTTAAAAATAATTATAATCAATTTGCATAAAACGTCATTAATGGTGGTCTATAGAGAATCAACATGCATCGGAAATTAACAAGAAGGGATCTTATTGGTCATTATATAGACACTATACTGGTACTCAGTTTCTTTGGGTGATTCTCCTTTAACGAATTCCTTTAAGTACTTTTCATAAGTAATCTGAAATTAGGAGTAGCCTTAATAGGGTGTTTAATACAGCACATTAAATATTTCAGTTATATTGTGGCACTCAGTTTTATTAGGGAAGGTAACTGAAGTGGCATGAGAATACAATCTAATTAAAATTTGATGTTTGTTGAATCTTTTATTAATAGCTATACACTATACATCTAACAACATCCTGTATAGAGTAATTCACAATGACTTTCTTTTGAATGCACTTACTTCTGATAGAATATCCTAGCCATTCCCATTCTTTGTTTCTCTCCTCCTGACAATACATCCTTCCAATCACTTACAGAATCCCAACCTTTAATCAAAAACAATAAATAATATTTCCCACTTAATCCAGCAGCTTAACTACAAAAAAACAATACAAAAAATGTATTTCATCTGAAGCTAGTATTTATGCCTATTGATTATATAAAAATTGAAATTTAATCAAAACATTCTTTCAATGATCAAGGAGCATAACTTCAGAATGAGGAGTCAAAACCTCAAATTAAACTTAAAATATTGAATACTATTGTATTTATAAATATTGAATACTATTGTATCTATAAAGCTAATTTAAATTTCAAAATTTTCACAAAATTTTAAAATTTCCAAAAATTTCTAAATTTCAAAAATTTCCAAAAAATTCAAAATTTTCATAAAACTTGTAGTCACCATGAACATTTATGTTGAAGTCTACTTTCTCAAGAGAATCAAACTCTTATGAATAACTGGGGAAACAGCATAACAATGTCCATGAGACAATATTCAGATTTATAATGCAAAATACTGGCAAAAGATGCGTGATTTTATTATTCTTTATCATTTTGAGGTGATCATTCAACTATGAGTCTAATGTTTTTCGGTATAATAAAATACTTATAGACTGTGTATTCGGGAATAGCAAGTTTCTTGTCCCCTCGACCCTGACTATTGACCTCGGCTTCGCCTCGGTCAATAGTCAGTGTCTCAGGGACAATAAACTTGCTATTCCCTCATACCCAGTCAATAAGTATATATTATATCAGTACATGTACAGTAATGTTTTACCCCCTTCTCTATCATACTATTATATCAGTACATGTACAGTAATGTCTTACCCCCTTCTCTATCATACTATTATATCAGTACATGTACAGTAATGTTTTACCCCCTTCTCTATCATACTATTATATCAGTACATGTACAGTAATGTCTTACCCCCTTCTCTATCATACTATTATATCAGTACATGTACAGTAATGTCTTACCCCCTTCTCTATCATACTATTATATCAGTACATGTACAGTAATGTCTTACCCCCTTCTCTATCTACTATTATATCAGTACATGTACAGTAATGTCTTACCCCCTTCTCTATCATACTATTATATCAGTACATGTACAGTAATGTCTTACCCCCTTCTCTATCATACTATTATATCAGTACATGTACAGTAATGTCTTACCCCCTTCTCTATCATACTATTATATCAGTACATGTACAGTAATGTCTTACCCCCTTCTCTATCATACTATTATATCAGTACATGTACAGTAATGTCTTACCCCCTTCTCTATCATACTATTATATCACTACATGTACAGTAATGTCTTACCCCCTTCTCTATCATACTATTATATCAGTACATGTACAGTAATGTCTTACCCCCTTCTCTATCATACTATTATATCAGTACATGTACAGTAATGTCTTACCCCCTTCTCTATCATACTATTATATCAGTACATGTACAGTAATGTCTTACCCCCTTCTCTATCATACTATTATATCAGTACATGTACAGTAATGTCTTACCCCCTTCTCTATCATACTATTATATCAGTACATGTACAGTAATGTCTTACCCCCTTCTCTATCTACTATTATATCAGTACATGTACAGTAATGTCTTACCCCCTTCTCTATCTACTATTATATCAGTACATGTACAGTAATGTCTTACCCCCTTCTCTATCATACTATTATATCAGTACATGTACAGTAATGTCTTACCCCCTTCTCTATCATACTATTATATCAGTACATGTACAGTAATGTCTTACCCCCTTCTCTATCTACTATTATATCAGTACATGTACAGTAATGTCTTACCCCCTTCTCTATCTACTATTATATCAGTACATGTACAGTAATGTCTTACCCCCTTCTCTATCATACTATTATATCAGTACATGTACAGTAATGTCTTACCCCCTTCTCTATCTACTATTATATCACTACATGTACAGTAATGTCTTACCCCCTTCTCTATCTACTATTATATCAGTACATGTACAGTAATGTCTTACCCCCTTCTCTATCTACTATTATATCACTACATGTACAGTAATGTCTTACCCCCTTCTCTATCTACTATTATATCAGTACATGTACAGTAATGTCTTACCCCCTTCTCTATCATACTATTATATCAGTACATGTACAGTAATGTCTTACCCCCTTCTCTATCATACTATTATATCAGTACATATACAGTAATGTCTTACCCCCTTCTCTATCTACTATTATATCAGTACATGTACAGTAATGTCTTACCCCCTTCTCTATCATACTATTATATCAGTACATGTACAGTAATGTCTTACCCCCTTCTCTATCTACTATTATATCAGTACATGTACAGTAATGTCTTACCCCCTTCTCTATCATACTATTATATCAGTACATGTACAGTAATGTCTTACCCCCTTCTCTATCATACTATTATATCAGTACATGTACAGTAATGTCTTACCCCCTTCTCTATCATACTATTATATCAGTACATGTACAGTAATGTCTTACCCCCTTCTCTATCATACTATTATATCAGTACATGTACAGTAATGTCTTACCCCCTTCTCTATCATACTATTATATCAGTACATATACAGTAATGTCTTACCCCCTTCTCTATCATACTATTATATCAGTACATGTACAGTAATGTCTTACCCCCTTCTCTATCATACTATTATATCAGTACATGTACAGTAATGTCTTACCCCCTTCTCTATCATACTATTATATCAGTACATGTACAGTAATGTCTTACCCCCTTCTCTATCTACTATTATATCAGTACATGTACAGTAATGTCTTACCCCCTTCTCTATCTACTATTATATCAGTACATGTACAGTAATGTCTTACCCCCTTCTCTATCTACTATTATATCAGTACATGTACAGTAATGTCTTACCCCCTTCTCTATCATACTATTATATCAGTACATGTACAGTAATGTCTTACCCCCTTCTCTATCATACTATTATATCAGTACATGTACAGTAATGTCTTACCCCCTTCTCTATCATACTATTATATCAGTACATGTACAGTAATGTCTTACCCCCTTCTCTATCTACTATTATATCAGTACATGTACAGTAATGTCTTACCCCCTTCTCTATCTACTATTATATCAGTACATGTACAGTAATGTCTTACCCCCTTCTCTATCATACTATTATATCAGTACATGTACAGTAATGTCTTACCCCCTTCTCTATCATACTATTATATCAGTACATGTACAGTAATGTCTTACCCCCTTCTCTATCATACTATTATATCAGTACATGTACAGTAATGTCTTACCCCCTTCTCTATCATACTATTATATCAGTACATGTACAGTAATGTCTTACCCCCTTCTCTATCTACTATTATATCAGTACATGTACAGTAATGTCTTACCCCCTTCTCTATCATACTATTATATCAGTACATGTACAGTAATGTCTTGCCCCCTTCTCTATCTACTATTATATCAGTACATGTACAGTAATGTCTTACCCCCATCTCTATCTACTATTATATCAGTACATGTACAGTAATGTCTTACCCCCTTCTCTATCATACTATTATATCAGTACATGTACAGTAATGTCTTACCCCCTTCTCTATCTACTATTATATCAGTACATGTACAGTAATGTCTTACCCCCTTCTCTATCATACTATTATATCAGTACATGTACAGTAATGTCTTACCCCCTTCTCTATCATACTATTATATCAGTACATATACAGTAATGTCTTACCCCCTTCTCTATCATACTATTATATCACTACATGTACAGTAATGTCTTACCCCCTTCTCTATCATACTATTATATCAGTACATGTACAGTAATGTCTTACCCCCTTCTCTATCATACTATTATATCAGTACATGTACAGTAATGTCTTACCCCCTTCTCTATCATACTATTATATCAGTACATGTACAGTAATGTCTTACCCCCTTCTCTATCATACTATTATATCAGTACATGTACAGTAATGTCTTACCCCCTTCTCTATCATACTATTATATCAGTACATGTACAGTAATGTCTTACCCCCTTCTCTATCTACTATTGTATCAGTACATGTACAGTAATGTCTTACCCCCTTCTCTATCATACTATTATATCAGTACATGTACAGTAATGTCTTACCCCCTTCTCTATCATACTATTATATCAGTACATGTACAGTAATGTCTTACCCCCTTCTCTATCTACTATTATATCAGTACATGTACAGTAATGTTTTACCCCCTTCTCTATCATACTATTATATCAGTACATGTACAGTAATGTCTTACCCCCTTCTCTATCATACTATTATATCAGTACATGTACAGTAATGTCTTACCCCCTTCTCTATCATACTATTATATCAGTACATGTACAGTAATGTCTTACCCCCTTCTCTATCATACTATTATATCAGTACATGTACAGTAATGTCTTACCCCCTTCTCTATCATACTATTATATCACTACATGTACAGTAATGTCTTACCCCCTTCTCTATCATACTATTATATCAGTACATGTACAGTAATGTCTTACCCCCTTCTCTATCTACTATTATATCAGTACATGTACAGTAATGTCTTGCCCCCTTCTCTATCTACTATTATATCAGTACATGTACAGTAATGTCTTACCCCCTTCTCTATCATACTATTATATCAGTACATGTACAGTAATGTCTTACCCCCTTCTCTATCATACTATTATATCAGTACATGTACAGTAATGTCTTACCCCCTTCTCTATCTACTATTATATCAGTACATGTACAGTAATGTCTTGCCCCCTTCTCTATCTACTATTATATCAGTACATGTACAGTAATGTCTTACCCCCTTCTCTATCATACTATTATATCAGTACATGTACAGTAATGTCTTACCCCCTTCTCTATCATACTATTATATCAGTACATGTACAGTAATGTCTTACCCCCTTCTCTATCTACTATTATAACAGTACATGTACAGTAATGTCTTACCCCCTTCTCTATCATACTATTATATCAGTACATGTACAGTAATGTCTTACCCCCTTCTCTATCATACTATTATATCAGTACATGTACAGTAATGTCTTACCCCCTTCTCTATCATACTATTATATCAGTACATGTACAGTAATGTCTTACCCCCTTCTCTATCATACTATTATATCAGTACATGTACAGTAATGTCTTACCCCCTTCTCTATCTACTATTATATCAGTGCATGTACAGTAATGTCTTACCCCCTTCTCTATCATACTATTATAACAGTACATGTACAGTAATGTCTTACCCCCTTCTCTATCATACTATTATATCAGTACATGTACAGTAATGTCTTACCCCCTTCTCTATCTACTATTATATCAGTACATGTACAGTAATGTCTTACCCCCTTCTCTATCATACTATTATATCAGTACATGTACAGTAATGTCTTACCCCCTTCTCTATCTACTATTATATCAGTACATGTACAGTAATGTCTTACCCCCTTCTCTATCTACTATTATAACAGTACATGTACAGTAATGTCTTACCCCCTTCTCTATCATACTATTATATCAGTACATGTACAGTAATGTCTTACCCCCTTCTCTATCTACTATTATATCAGTGCATGTACAGTAATGTCTTACCCCCTTCTCTATCATACTTTTATATCAGTACATGTACAGTAATGTCTTACCCCCTTCTCTATCATACTTTTATATCAGTACATGTACAGTAATGTCTTACCCCCTTCTCTATCATACTATTATATCAGTACATGTACAGTAATGTCTTACCCCCTTCTCTATCATACTATTATATCAGTACATGTACAGTAATGTCTTACCCCCTTCTCTATCATACTATTATATCAGTACATGTACAGTAATGTCTTACCCCCTTCTCTATAATACTATTATATCAGTACATGTACAGTAATGTCTTACCCCCTTCTCTATCATACTATTATATCAGTACATGTACAGTAATGTTTTACCCCCTTCTCTATCATACTATTATATCAGTACATGTACAGTAATGTCTTACCCCCTTCTCTATCATACTATTATATCAGTACATGTACAGTAATGTCTTACCCCCTTCTCTATCATACTTTTATATCAGTACATGTACAGTAATGTCTTACCCCCTTCTCTATCATACTATTATATCAGTACATGTACAGTAATGTCTTACCCCCTTCTCTATCATACTATTATAACAGTACATGTACAGTAATGTCTTACCCCCTTCTCTATCTACTATTATATCAGTACATGTACAGTAATGTCTTACCCCCTTCTCTATCATACTATTATATCAGTACATGTACAGTAATGTCTTACCCCCTTCTCTATCATACTATTATATCAGTACATGTACAGTAATGTCTTACCCCCTTCTCTATCATACTATTATATCAGTACATGTACAGTAATGTCTTACCCCCTTCTCTATCATACTATTATATCAGTACATGTACAGTAATGTCTTACCCCCTTCTCTATCATACTATTATATCAGTACATGTACAGTAATGTCTTACCCCCTTCTCTATCATACTATTATATCAGTACATGTACAGTAATGTCTTACCCACTTCTCTATCATACTATTATATCAGTACATGTACAGTAATGTCTTACCCCCTTCTCTATCATACTATTATATCAGTACATGTACAGTAATGTCTTACCCCCTTCTCTACCATACTATTATATCAGTAATGTCTTTCCCCCTTCTCTACCATACTATTATATCAGTCAGGGCTCACCACACATAGTAAAAACAGGGTGACTTGACTTCTCTCTCTCTTGACTTAAGGGCGAAGTGAGGGAAAATCTGGGAGACTTCCGAAAATCGATCCAAATTTTAACGCTTCTTTCCCCGCTACCGCATGTTCCCTTACCTTTCATAAAAACGAACAATGTTCTTAAAAGGATGCAATTAAAGAGTTTGGAATAAAATATTGAACATCAAACCCCATATGGGTCACATTTCAGGAACATGGTGAGCCTTTTATGTGAATATTGAAGAAAAAGTATGAATATTGGTGAAAAAAATACAGACTTGAAAAGACTGACAGGGCGACTAAAACTTCGCTTTTTGACAGAAATTGGGCGACTTCATTGAAACCAAGGCGAAGAAATTGCCCACTTCGCCTGGTTTGGTGAGCCCTGATCAGTACATGTACAATAATGTCTTACCCCCTTCTCTATCTACTATCTGTTGTAAGTTGACTACATGAAGAATATTCATTAAGTCTTCATCCGTCAGTCCTTTTCTCTGCATATCCTCAACATTGTCTGGATAAATTACTTGGTCTCTCAATGTCCCTAATGTCATGTAAGGTCTATAAAAGAAAAAGAATTAAGACTTTTTAAATAAAATAACAATTCCAAATTAAATTTGTTTGCATAAACATTGGCAATCATATCTGCTGTCATGTAGTAGTTGGATTTACAACTACGGTTCTACCTATGTAATCAGTGCATTAAGTCATTAGACCATGGAAATGAGGTCATGGTCATGTGAGACATGCCTGGCTGACATGTACTCTCCATGATCAATGTGTGGAACATATATTGTGAGTCTAGGTTGTATGGTAATGGAGAAACTGACCTAACCTCAAAAGCTTCATATTAATCTAGAAGTCAGTGGACCATGAAAATGACTTCAAGGTCAGGTGACACATGTCTGGCAGACGTGATGATCAATGTGTGAACCAAGTATGGTGAGCCTATGTTGTATGGTAAAGAAGAAACTGATCTAAACACAAAAACTTGACGTTGTCAACGTTGCTGTTGCTGACAGAAATACAATACATATTTTCACTTTCAGCAACTTTCGTTGCAGGCGAGACAAAAGATGAAATAACAATGACTAATTCACAATAAATCTTACCTTTGAGGAATGTAGAACATAGAACTAGGAGGTGGCTTGTGTAGTTTTCCCTTATAAACAGGCCATAGTCCACTAAATATTCTAAACAGTGATGATTTACCACAGCCATTGGGTCCAGTTATAAGTAGGTGCATACCTGGCTTTACCTACAAAAGACAGGTGGAAAAGTGGTTAATTATCTTCTTATAAAAATCAATGCTAAAAGCACTCATACAATTTCTAGACTAATCTAAGTAAGTCAGTAAGTGTTGAAAAAAGGTCAACAGGATATGGAATATTTTTATGGTTCTAAGATAAAACTTTTATATCTATACTCACTGTCACATATTTCTTAACTTATTCATGCCCAGTACAAAATAAACTTGGTCCTGTAACATATATAAAGAAAGGACAGGTGAAATTCTTGGCCATGGGTATGTGTCTGAAAACCTTATCACTTGAGGTGTAATCATGGCATGAACCCATATCAGTAGTGTTGTACTTTGGTCACTTTCAGCTATATCATGACAACTTGAATTTATTGGGAGAGAAAGTGTGGACAGATATAACAAACTGATAGGTGAAACCTCAGGCAATGGGTAGGTGTCTGAAAACCGTAACACTTGAGGTGGGCATCAGGACATGAACCCACATCATTAGTGTTGGGCTTTTGTCACTTTCAGCTGTATCATGACTACACGACTTTATGGGGGAGGACAGCCAGTTACTAGTATAATGAACTGACAGGTGAAACACTTGGCCATGAGTAGCTGTCTGGGTTAGGGGGGGTTTAACGCCACTTTCAACAATATATCAGTTATATCGTGGTGGTCAGATTTATTGGTGGAGGTAACCGGAGTACCCAGAGAAAACCACTGACCTGCCGCATGTCACTGTTAAACTTTATCACATAATGTTGTATCAAGGACACCTCGCATGAGGGGGACTCGAACTCATAACGTTAGTGAGTAGCGGTCTGAAAACAGTAATACTTGAGGTAGGTATCACAGTGCGAACCCACATCAGTAGTGTTAGTCATTTCAGGGCTCCCACTACTTTGAAATCAGAGGGAGAAGTGACTTCTCTTTAAGGTGCTGACAAAAGAGAAGTGAGAGACAACAGGGAGAAATGGTGAGAGTACAGGGAGAAGTCAAAATATTTCTCTAATTAATTGTACCACTTTTCACATTCGCGGGGCATTATTCGTATGTTTTAATGTACTTGTTATGCATTAAGGTATATTCAGTAGTTGTTTAATTCCTTGTTTTTGTTAGCATATTATCTCTCTGGTTTACATATATATGTCCTTGTATTTGTTTTTTGTTTGTTTGTATCAAGTAAACCCTTTTCAGATTCTTTGTTTTGTCTTGCACAGATGATAAAGGCACATATATGATAGTCAACTATTGTCCAATAAATAATAAATAAATAAAATTGAATAATAAAATGTATTTTGACATCAGCATTGTTTCAAACAAGTCGCACATAGATAAAATGACAAAACATTAGATAAGATAAATATATGCCCCAAAAAAATCAAATTTTAATGAGTGTATATTATTTACATTGCTTCTCTTTAATCACTGATTGATATTAATTAAGAAACTAATCATATCCACAAAGTTAACAATCACTTTGGATAGCCGCCATCAAACTCCAAATAAATGAAATGAAACAATACCGACGTTATTTTCCCCGAGTTCGGATCCGTAGTACAGTTTTTATATTTGTAACTGTTTCGATTACGTCCCTTTTCAATGGCGGTGTGAAAAACGAAAATTTTGTAGTAAAAATATACCGATGTTTTTTTAATAGTTAAAATTAGCAAAGCGACTTGGTAAAATTACAGGGCGACTTCCACTTCTCTTTTGGCACTAGTACAAAGCGAAGTGAGCAGCCACAAGGCGACTTCTTCGCCCGAATCGCCCTCCAACGTGAGCCCTGCATTTAGTGTACATTTATAACTTACTGTCATTGTAAGACTGGATATAATAACATCACCATTAGGTGTAATGATAGCTAAGTCTTCTATATCAATAACTGACTCTGTATCAACAATTTCACCTGTAATCATAATACATCTAAATATATTAAATTCATCTCATATTTTTGAGAAAAAATTATTTTTTGTTATATTTCATTTTTCGAAATTAATGAGTGTATGATAAAAAAATTATGTTGTCTGAACAAAAAAATTATTATGCATTTAAGCATTACCTGATAATCAAAATCTTGATTAAAAAAAAAGTATAAGTATTCTTGCCACATGTCAATGAAACATGCTACATTTAGTTTTATTTGCAGAAACAATTATCTCCCTTTGATTACTTCTGGCTTTTTTTCTTTTTAATTATTAAAACTTATTTTGTCTTCTTTATAAAAATAAAAATATTGATGCACTCACTTAAAAGGGATGCCTGAGAAACACATTCGGAATATTTCATGGTAATAGATGAAATATGTGCTTAGGAAAAAATTTTATCTTAATTTTAAGTGCCAGGAACAAGTCTGAATATTCTGACAAAGTTTTCATATTTGATAAAATGATTATTTATTTACCATTAATATAATGTAATCATAATTGTATAGTAATAAGTATGTTATCATAATAAAATTAAATATAGTCTAGGGTAGAGAGCTTGTAAAATTAATTGTATTGTTTTTGGTTGCACACACTGCTAGGGGACTATATCTAAATTTATTATGGTAAGTATAATATTTATTCAATAAAACTAAATTTTAATTCAACAAATTAAGTATAAAAAAATTAATAGCAAACATATACCTTTTATTTCCAGTGGACCAGAAATTTTCTCCAGATTTGATTTGCTATTTATTTGCTTTATAACAGTTGCTCTTTTATATTTGCCCACACTGATATCATTGAAAGTCTCAAACATTTCTGAGACCCTGGATGTATACCCAGCCAGCTCAGTTATCTACAATAGACATTATATATTATTTTAAATATAATCATGCGAAGATCATACATATTTCAAATAATGTTATTTTCATTTAAAAAAACCTTAAAACATTCTACCTAATAATACATACATTTGTTGTACATATATATAAGTGCTAAAAAATTGTGCTATATCTATATGAATATGAATATGTATATAGAATATATCTTATATTGACAGACAATATACTTATATTGTGTTTACACTGCAATGGCAAACATGTCATAACATAATCAAATTCATGGGTAAAAAGACATCTAGAACATCCCATTACAGTTTAACACAGACCTTGAAAAGGACGTCTTCTTACAGGTAATCGGTATTTGTCTATTAACCTCCGCTCTACATAAGACCAATAAGGTACCCACAGACTATATACAGTCAGTACATGTAAGTGTATAACATAAAAATCTATACATATTTCCTGTATCCAGTCAATGATGTGCTAATTGCTGGATAAATATGGAATAAACATACATTGTTTTGGAACATAAAATTAAGATGAATGGGGCTTTTAACAAGTACAAGTAGAAATGTGAGGCTTACAGAGTATTTCTAACCAGTTCTTTGCCAATAGAAATGATTTTTTTTCAGTTCCATCTTTTGAATCTGTATTTGTGTTGAATGTTCTACACTATACTTCCAATTGGATTATCCTAGAGTACCCATTATTTTTAAACATAATAATGTTCATGTAAAAAAATCATTTCAGAATTGCTTTTTATCAAACCAAATTCAATTTTCTATTAAGCAAATATTTGCCTTTTAATCCATAAATAATATGGGATTCTAATGTATCTTCTGACATCTATGTACGTGTTTGCTTACATGTGACCCCATTTTTAGAACAGGTGACGTCATTCCCTATTTTCGTACACCTTACCAAAATTAAGCTAAGACTATTGGAATAATAGTTTTTAGACCATGTATATGTTGAGATCATTTCCAATAAATCTGGTAATCATTTAAAACGTTTTTATTTATGTTGATTTATTTTACAGATTGTTTTTTTGTCATCATGAACATGTATCCCATATCAGTACAAATATTGACATGATATGCTGAAAATTTAATGGTTTTTGTTGTTTTTGTCATAAATTTATTTCGGTTTAATTTTGATTTCTTTGTTTTTAAACTTTGTTATGTTTGTATGTTTTAATTTTGTCTTTGTTTTTAAATTGTTTTTTTTTAAACAAACTGGAATTACAAGTTAATAATTTTATTAAATATTAATAAAGATAGCATGATTTCAGTACTAATCACTCTTGCAATTAGGGGCATAAAAATACATCTCCTTTCCTGATCACATGTTTTTCAGTAGAGTAGATCAAATGAACCTAGTGTTTGCATTAGTCACATTGTAGCCATTTCATGAATATTAAACATGGGCTCTCTCTGACTTCTTTTGGGGTGAATAATTTGCATACACAGCACTTTTCATCATCTTTTATTTGATTTTCATCCTCAGAATCAGATTCAGAAGTGTTATTGGTATTGGTAAGTTGTCGTCTTTATGTTTCAGATTTTGAATTTTATTGTTAATAACTTTTATCTTAACAGTCATTGAATTTATGGTGCTTTAGAGGATTTTTTTCTTGTGCTGTTCATCTGTGTTGTCCATAACGTCAGTTAATGATTTTTCCAGTTTTGATGCCATTTTCGTAAATCTGCTGTGTACGGTATAAGGAACAAGAAATTTTTAAACGCAATTTATTATTTGCTTGGCCTATTTACACAATAAGTGCACTTGTGATTCAGATGCTGAAAACAACAAAAATGGCATATCAGGAGGGATATTTGAAGTGTGATGTTTTTGATGGAAAACGATGGATATAAACTATTGATTTATTTGGGACTAAGGAAAACAGTATGTCTTCAGTTGTTTGATAAATATATAATCATAATACATGCTTGATACGCATTTTCTTCTTTTGAAATATACAGTTAATTTCTTTCTTTTCAAGGCTATTTGAATTTCGGCGAAAGTGATGTAAAAATGTATTTTTGTAGCACGTATGGTGCATGTGAAAATTTATACAAATTTACAGTATGAACGAATTTAGGGTAACTGACGATAGATACAATTAGAAGCATAATAAATTAATTTTCAGTTTATTAATAATTTGAAGACAAGGAAACTGAAAAGATCATATCTCATTTGAAATAAAAAAAATTATTCTGTTTCCAGTTTAACGTAATAGTACTGATAATAATTCAAATGAAAATTTAAAAGTGAAATTCACATGTAAAGTTTAAATTCCAAATCACAATGAGATTAATTGTACCTAAAAGTTCATGGCAGTTTATGAACAGGTTGGTCACCCATAAAATATAGCATTTTGAGGGTGACTGACCGGTCCATACACTGCCCTTTGACCTGAAGGGCTATAAACTATTTGCTATACCATGCATTATAGACTAAACAGACCAAATATGCAGGGATTTAGCCAGGATTTTGAGACCATTAGTCACTTTTGCAGAACAGATTTTGTTTTTAATTATGAATACCGGTAAACAAGAATATAATGAGCTTAATCTTATAATCAGTTACGTTGGCTTATTGGTTAGTAATGAAGATGGAAAACCTCCTAGGATGGGAACATACTCTGCAAATTAACAACCAACTGATAAAACATAACATTGCCACTATTTTGATCTCAATACCACACTAATTGTAATACCCCCCCTCCCCTTTTTGAAATATTACTGTGCTTTGGTCTAATACCACACAAATTGTAAATACCCCCTCCCCCACCCTTTTTGAAATGTTATTGTGCTTTGGTCTAATACCACAACAATTGTAATAACTCATATTTGTGTAGTCTTCAGCAGAAAAAAATATTCTGCCAGTTTGCCCAATGGTCCAACTTCTATCTAGATTCTTTGTAGGAAATCAGTATAGAACAAACTTCAAAAACTGAAGCAAGTTGTAAAATAAATAATTATTTCTCAGACCTCATAATCAAATTGCAACAATTGGAAAAAAAATACTGTAGTTATTTTTTTTTAATTGCAGACACGTGTCTGTTTGTAAATAGTACTATAAATAGAACGCAATTGTTACCCGGATGCTTATCAATATATAAAAAAAAACTTATATGCGTCCTCGTGAAGTGCATTTCAATGAATTGAATGGCCAACCTTTGCATATAAATGAAATATAAAATATGAGAACTAAGATTTCATTTCACAGAAATGAGAATAAATACATTGATCGCACCATTTTTTTTGTTTAGTTTCTTCAAAGGACGTGTATACACGTCCTTGGTTTCTTTAATCAAAGTTATGACTTTTCGAGAAAATCACTTTCAAAATACTTAATGGATACAATAGATTTCAATAAATATGATATCGACATTTTCATAAATTTGGCAAAAATAGTTTGTTATGGCAAATATTGAGACGAATCGTGCAATAAATGACGGTTACTATTAATTATATATTTTGACGGCAACTTTCCCAATGCAAAATTGCGCCCATATGACAATTACAAAAATATGTCCACTTTAAATACATACTGTGGCATTTTGAGTACATGTCATTCATAACTATAAAAAAAATATTATCGTTGATTGAATTCTTTGTCCAGGTGAGATAAAAGATTACGCAATCAAAACAAAAATTCTATAATCCGTTGATTGGCTTGTAACATGTAATAAAATTGTTATTGTAGTGACTAATTAGTTTTAATCAGTAAATGAAGAAGAATGGATTGCTACAAACATTTTTTTTTAACAATTTTTTGAAAATTCAAGTGACGAATTGGGTGCGGGAAATACTCGTCACTTTCGAAAATCAATCGTCAATGACGAAAGTGACGAGGGCTAGCTAAATCACTGAATATGTCCACATGTTTATTTTTATTACAAAGTATAAAGTAGAGAACATAATTGGGAAGTTTACATTATATTATACCAACCCTGGTCCAATATATAATATATTGGACCTGCTTGCTCAGAGTCAAACAGAAGATATACATACATAAAGTATAATATTGTACAATAGTTTATTTACCTCCTTTAATGAAGACATCATTCTTTCTATAGCATCAGCAGTATTTATTAATAAATTTCTTGCTGTTGTGAATGCTTTCGTTCTTTCACTAACACCACCGTCTGGGTCATCATCAACTTTTGATCCTGTGAAAGCAATACAATACTGAGTAACAGAAATCAAAGATTATTTACAGAAACTAAAGAAGCTCACTAAGTATCAGGATTTCTTTTCGGGGCAGACTGGTTTCTGGCAGACAAAAACAATTTCAAGTTGCAAATTATGTAATTTTATCAATAAATTACATTTGTCTGGTGAGTGTGGCTAAGTCATATTAAGAAAATATTTTATGATATTGGTTTGAGTTATATCTTTAACAATCAAACACATATTGTTTTCAAGACGGTTAAACGATATGCAATTATTAAAACAATTGTTTTTGGTAAATTTATTCAGAAAAGGATTAGTGAAATTACGAATTGTTCACATGGTAACTATTATTTCTCCTTTAATTGTAAATTCGGTAGAAGAAATCCACTTTAATACTACCTGAAGCAAATGTCACAATCAATTCAAAGAAAAAAATGTATCAATATTATACAAAGAAAAAAAGTGTTTGTATCAACGATAAATACCATTTTTCTCAGAGAATAACTATAAAATATTTCATACCATCAGAACGTATTCCCCCTTCTTTTGCAGTAAGTATAGGTATTGCTACCATTATTAAACCACTTGAACTCCAGACATATTTCATTAAGAACTGCTCCAACATGATATACCATAGTCTTTTATTAAATATCATATGCATTTGATCTGCTAATTTTTTGTAGCAATGTTGTAAAAGGTTTAACTCTACCTGAAATGAAAAAAAAATAACCCTATATTTTTGATAACTGATTTATGTATTGAAAATTCATCTCTGTCATGGCAATTGTGAGATAAAATAAAGGAATAAAAGCACTAAGGGTTGTATGTTAAAACTTTGTTCTGCCACAGGGTGGCCCATCCATGGTTTATGACTGGCATAAAAAAATACATACTTTGCTTAGATTCGCTCAAGTAACATTTCAACCATGTTTGCTTTCAAAGAAGATTTTTGAAATTTCAATTAATCTGTAAGAATAATTCTCCATGTTGAATTTCTGAATGTAACGATTTTTAATCAAAATAAAATGTAACATTTTTGCCAATGGTTCCATTGGCTCCAATGATTTCAGAGATACATATTTAAATGTTAAAAGCTAAAAGATGCAGAGGATGAAAAAATATGATGCAGACATTAAAATGTAGATTTTCACACGAGGGAAAGTGCATCAGTTTGACTATTTTTAAATCTGATCAAAATATTTAAATTTGTACCTTGTGACCACCATAGAAAGCAATTTCTTCTGCATTTGCAATGACTCTTGAATGTATAAATCTTAGGTCTCCTTTCAGTCTAGCTTCCTCTGCAACAAGTTTTCCAAATCTTGGTGATACAGCTTTCAAAATTTGTGCCGTTATAACTACAACAACTGATGCCAACATAGAGGGATATTTTGAACTTGCACCTCTTCTGCTTGCCAGTGTATACAAAGTGAAAGACATTAATGTGACATCAAGCAGTGGCTTTGTAAGATGGGAATACAAATGTGCAAGAGACTGTGTAAACATAGTAATATCATCAGTCAGACATTGATCAACATTTGCTAGTCTACTATCTAAATTGCTAACTCTATAATATGTTTGATTGTCAAAGTAAAGATTGTAAGCATGGTCAACTAAACTTGTTCTAAGTTTCAATCCAAGTTCACTCTCTAAGTATCGTATGAGACTGTTGATAAAAGTAGCTGGAATTGCAATAAGAAGCCATTGTGATAACCGTAACAGAAAAGATTTGAGATCACGTCTAACAATTGTTCTTACAATTTTGCCATCTAACATTGAGACATAAATTGTTAAAAATGTTCTGGCAATCAGTGTTGCAGTATGCAGAGTTAAGATACCAAATGATTGATTCCATATTCCTGGGAATAAAATTTTTAAGAGATATCGTAATTGTCTATAAAATTCTTTATTGAGACTTGCTCTACTTCTTTTGGCATTATCTGATTCATTTTCATTTAGTGACAGAGATTTGCTTGTTTGTCCATATAAAGTTCTTCGTATCTTTGGGGACAATTTTTTAGCACCAATTGCAATCAAAACACAAATCAGCGCACCCTTTGCAACTTTTTTCTTTATAGAGCTGGACATACAAGCATTTTGCACCATTTTAGACATTGTCCAATTAATGTCAGTTCACATATTAAGAATAATCGATAAAAATAATGCGCTAATTCAGAACAACGATTCCCTTGTCCTCCATGACAGATCTCATGTGATAACGAGACTTTGAACTGTATAGACCATTATTTGTTTTCAACATTGAAGAGCATTTCCCATCGTCTGCTAAGTATGAACTGGGTTGGAGGAACAAGAAATCGCATAAGAACACAGAATGGAAAGAGATTACAGCGTGTAATTATTTTGAATTCGCATGTTTAGCGTTAAAGCAGTTTTACTAATGTAAGCGAGCTCAGAGCTTGCCTATCAGGGGCTTGTTACGACCCCCCCTCGAGGTAGCATCGTGTTATCGGTGTTTGTGCTATTATCGATTTTCAGATATAGCGGTTAACAGTGTTAACCCTTCATTCATATGACGATTGGAATTTTCAAAGAATGGCTAGTTAAATATTTCTTTGTACATAAGATTGTTTTTAAAGCCATTCTTGTATTTTAATATACTCTCGATTATCTGGCAACTTTTGCTGTCAGTAAAATGGCGTCATCTGTTTTCGTGTGAAGTAAAAACAAGGCCGATATACGGGATGGAAACGAATATATAATCCGGAAATGGCTGGTTTTAAAATTTCATGGTTCTGGCCATCTACCAAATCATACTACATCTAAATAAAATAACAGAATGTTTGAAAATTACCACTTTCAAAATTGTGTTTACTTTTGATGTTTTTTTTAGTGCTGAAACCACAATGCACTGCAAAGTGACATGTATTTTATATGAGAAACAGGCACATTTCAGTCAGCTCTTTTGTTTACAAGTATGATCAGGAAGAGGCGGTGTCTGAGAGGCAGATGACATAGTTAAATTTTATATAGCCCTTCTGGATTTTTTTCCAGCTACTTTATAAATGAAGTAAATTTTTAGCATTACAAAAAGTATGGTTCAGTAGGTAAGTTCACTGTTCTTGGTACTTACGTCTTTAAAAGCAAACTTTAACATCTTTTACAGATGTCAAGCTGTAGTCTTGTTTATGTTCCATAAAGAGAAACCGGAAGACACGTCAAAAATAATGCGTGTGCTGTGGAAATCAAAATAAAATGGATAAAACGAAAACAGATGACGCACGAAAACACATACCGTGACGATACTCTAAATTATTGACTAAAAAACGACAAGGGAGGAATCTAAAATGTCAAATTTTCATACAACACTTTTCAAAATAGTTTTGTATTGGTGTCTTGACCTCATTCGCCATAATATTGGTACCCAATTGAAGCTTAATAAATATATTTTTGATATTTCGATTCCTTTTTGTCATCATCTTTAGACTTTACCTATCTGCAACGGTAAACTTAAAGCAATGCTTCACAGAAATTAATCAAAACTCCAGAAAGAAATGCGTAATTCATACTGGAATTACATTGAAAATATGATTTTTGACCTAGACATAAACGAACCAGACCAACAAAAGTTCAATAAACATCCCAAAAATTTATACTCCTATAGTATATAAAATTGAAAAGCCAGAAAGAAGAAAACACCAGTATAGCACCTCTCAGAAGTGAAGGAGTCTTGCATGCAGATCCAACAGAAAAAGCCAATATCTTAAATAGGCAATTCCAATCAGCCTTTTCATCAGAAGCGAACACAGAAATTCCAGATAAAGGTCCTAGTACACATCCAATCATGAAAAACATCTCAATTTCCAAAAAAGGCATACTGAATCTCATCAACAACATCAACCCCAAAAAAGCTGTAGGTCCAGACAACATCGCAGGTAAAATACTAAAAGAAAGTGCAGACATTTGCTCAGACATACTTACCATCATTTACAAAAAATCAGTGGAAACAGGGCAAGTTCCACAGCAAATTACAGGCCAATATCTCTAACCTGTATTTCCTGCAAACTGCTAGAACATGTAATGGCTAGTAATATGATGGAACACCTGGAATCAAACAACATCTTGTACGAAATGCAACATGGTTTTAGATCGAATAGGTCATGTGAATCACAAATAATATCACTTGCTCACCAACTAGCACAAAACAATGAATAAAACATTCAAACTGATTTAATAATAATGGACTTTGCAAAGCATTTGATAAAGTGCCACACAAAAGACTCATCTCCAAGCTAAAATTTTATGGTATACATGTATCTGACCAAATAACAACCTGGATAACATCTTTTCTTGCAAACAGAACATAGACAGTACTTTTAGAAAACACAACATCTGAAAAAATTGCAGTCACCTCTGGCGTGCCCCAAGGAACTGTACTAGCGCCCATACTGTTTCTAATAATATACATAAACGACCTACCAGATTACATCAAACATAGCCAAATAAGACTCTTTGCAGATGATAGCATTATATATAGACCTATTAAAACACAAGCAGATTGCATAAAACTACAAGAAGACCTTGAATCAGCTGTCAAATGGGAACAGGATTGGCTAAGGGAACGACCATTTAACTCGAAGGGGGGGGGGGGGGGGGGGGGGGGTTATGGTTTTTTTCTAAAAAAATATTCTGATTCCCAATGTTGCTGAAAAAAATATTCTGATTTTGGTGGAGGAAAAAAAAAAATCTGATTCAGAGTTTTTGTCATATAACCTAATGTTAAATTATGGAAAAAAAAATTGCGCTTTGCGCGACAAAAAAAATAATATTCTAACTCTTGTGTTGTCCGAAAAATTTGTTCTGAACAAAACAAAAAACCATAACCCCCCCTTCAAGTTAAATGGTCGGTTCCTAATGGCATTTCACCCAGACAAACGTAACATCTTCAGAGTAACAACCAAAAAATCGCCACAACATTTTTACTACAACATGCATGGGCACATCTTAGAATCAGTACAATCAGCAAAATATCTGGGAGTCAAACTATCAGCAGATTTAAATTGGAACAATCACATTCAACAAATGACGTCCAAAGCAAATAAATCTCTTTCATTCATCAGACGCAACCTCCAAATTTATTCAAAATCTGTAAAAGATAGAGCATACCAATGTCTTGTACGACCCAAACTAGGATACTGCTGCTCTGTCGGGGACCCATATACCCCACGAAAAAATTATAAAATCGAACAGGTCCAAAGACGAGCAGCAAGATATGCATGCCAGACACCAGTGACCACAATACTAGCAGCGTCACAGAAATGATACACTCACTTGATTGGCCAACACTACAAGAAAGACGTCTAAAAACTAGATTACATATATTCTACAAAATAATCAACAACAAAATTGCAGTTCCATATGATAACATCCTAATACCTAGCCAATCCAGAACAAGATCTACCCATTCAAATACCATCAGACAAATACAGTGCAACAAAGACTCATTCAAATTTTCACTCTTCTGCAGAACTATCAAAGATTGGAATAAATTACCTGAACATATTACAAACAGTACCTCTACAGAATTTTTTAGGGAGAGACTGACACATGATGTCCTCCTTAAAACATTTCCACACCTGATCTAATAGGCTACAACATGTTTTTATCTTATACTAAATAAAATGAAAAAGAAAAATTGTAAAAAATGAAAATGAATAAAAATTGTAAAAAATGAAAATTAGTAAAAAAAAATTGTCATGCCAGTAACCTTCATCAAGTTGAAGTTTTTCTGTATTGAAAGAAGAGAAGAGAATTTGCAATCTCCTAATCTGTCCTCCATTATGTTTACATGTCAGTACGAGGTCGATTTCCTATGTGCGATTTGATTGGTCGTTTATTTTTAGGGTCAGGATTGCAAAGAATGTGTTGATTTGCAAACCTGACCCTAAAAATAATAAATATAAAATATGGTTTAATATTTTCAGAAGTCAAAAGAGTTATTTCTCCTTTTTCATTCATTTACTACAAAACTCCTTAAATATAATAAATTGTCGTTTTAGGAATTCTTTGAAAGAAGAAAAAAAATTGCAGACGAAGTTCAAGTTTACAGAAGTATTGGTGCAACTGGAATAAGAAAACAGGGACTTGGTCAGGATTTAAGAGCTTTTCAAACAGTCAACATAGCACATTCGAATAAAAAAGGTATGTTTCTTAAATATAGTTCACATTACTGATCATTGTATTTAGAAATTTCTTCAAATGGTGATAACTACTTCAATCTAAATAAAATTAGATGTTTCTTGTATCTTTTTTCTTTTTTGTCTTTGTTGATACACTAACATCTAGCAGCATGCTGTATGTGGTCACCTCAGGGTTCATATTTTAAACCGAACAATCAGCGATGAGCCTACTATATCTTTAGGTATCAAAACTGAGTATGCACCAAAAACTGTTGTTTGATTGGTCAATATATTTAACCGTCTTGCATATGATTGAACAGTAAAAAAAAATTATTGTAACAAGATAATATTGTTAAATAGATGTTTTCCATTCCAGAATAAGTAAATTTTTGTTATTTCTTCAGGAATTGAATCTTGTTTTAGACCTGTGAAGAAAGTTGATATGGATATGTCCAAACCTGCAATATCACGTATGGTGGAAGATATAGATCTGGGACCAACATCTCCATCCTCAGGAATCTCAAAAATCAATCTGATGGAGCCAAAGTATGAAAAAAGGTAGTCTCCATAGTGATAGTATTCAAAACTTGCCAATTGTGATAATAAGAAATTCACAATTAATATTTTTGAGAAAGTACAAATATATTGTGAAAAAATATTGTCATTGACTTTCTACACACTTTTTTAACCCTTATCCTGCTATGTTTATATTACGTGGCGAGTCACCACTTTCACACATGTTTTGTCAAAATCACCAGATTCACCCATAATTAATTGGTACCGTGTATTATAATTGCCAAATTTGCATTTGAAATTCTCTGGACTTTTCTATGAACATGCTTCCATTTTGTATAAATGTCAACATTTTGTTTCATAAACTTTATATATAGTTGTTTTCACGACTTTTTACAAGTATTTGTTTACTTTGAAATGATGTCTAATGAAGAGAGAGTTATTTAAACATGTTAAGTACAAAATGGAAACATTGATATGCACACCTATCAGAAGTGAATGGTAGCGGTATGTAGCTCAAGTCGAGCAATTTCGAAAACAGACCAAAATCAAATGATATATACAACTATGCTGGATCTGCAGATAAACTTGACTGAAATATGAACTAAATTATCTTTCACTGGAAAGCCCTCAAAAACTTCTAACCTACTTCAAAAATGTCCCTAATGACTCATGCTGATATTTTGAATTCAAACATTCACAGTCTGTATGAAATGTTTAAATTCTGCAATCTCTGGGTGCAATACAAGTTTTATGTACATTTTGTAATTGGTATGAATTAATCTGATTAGTGTATTATTTTGAGATATAGATTTATTGTGTTATAATTTATAATTCAAATAGGTTCCCTAATTTTTAGCCAAGAAAGTATGTCACACATTATGACCCACATTTTTTTTTTCAAAAATGGGTCATCACCAACTTTTGCACTTTCACAAGTCGGGAGGTATGTAAGGTGCACAAAATCATTCAGTTTTCTAAATTATTTCTACGTAAGTATTTTAGAAAAGTCTTTGGGAACAATCAATCATATTTGTAATATAGATATAAATTAGCATGCGTAATCTCCATTTGATGTTTTTTCGTATGACTACTTATATTTCAAAGTCCTAAAGGTTTTTTTGATTACCGGTACATCACTCATCAGTTGAACTATAATCACACTTTATAAATTCGTTGAAAAATGATTTGTATATTCTCCCATTGATTTTTGCACACAATGATATCTATTACAGGGGCGGATCCAGGATTTCAAGTTAGGGGGGGGCGCACTTAAAATATTTGCGCCGAGAGGAAGGAGGCGCGAAAATTTTTGGGGTATTTCGTGTGAAAAATCACGATTTTACGCCAAAAAATCTTATTTTTTCCAATTTTAGGGGGGCGCGTGCCGGGTGCTCCCCCCCTGGATCCGCTCCTGTATTATCAATTGATAAGCGTTATATGAAAACTATCGTTGATTTCTATGCATCACTATGTGATGTTATATTGACATCAGTATCACTGACATGGCCTTGACAAATCCCTGATAAACATATGTTTTGCTTGAAATGGAGTTCTCATTGTTTCTTGCATCCCAGGTTTGGGATTCAATGAGATATTAAATCAATTCTCACAAAACAAATCAGCAATAGTATATATGTATTAAAGTAATCATTTTTTGATTAGAATAACGAAAAATCCAAATATCTTTTAAACTATAGATTTTTGAACAGCAAAAGAAACAAGAGTTTTATTTAGAATTAGGAGTGCTAACTAAAAATGTTACAGTAATTCTTCTTATTGTTTTGGCTGAGGCTGCACTCAGATGAAATTTTGTATTTTGGTCCTATTTTGTTATTATTTTTTGGGTAGGAGTAGATGTACTTTATAGAAGAGCCATCCGTACGTCAGGTATCTTACCTGTAAGATCTTTCTCTCAGCCACGTGTACTTTAGACGAACCTGACAAGCATTTATCTCATAAATTATTGTTATATTTTGCTTTTTTTGTAAAATGGGTAAAAAGTCTGACTTGGGAATGCCAAAAGTTTGTAAAAAAGTTGTTTGCCTTTTTTAGTAAGGAAAAGGCAATGAAGAAGCCAATTGTCTCATTTGATAAGGTATATCAAAGGACATCTAAAGCTTTGGGTGTGTCTTACACTTCAGTGCACCGTATTATGAATGGTAAGAGGCCTTGCAAGTCAAATAGACCCAAAGAAAGAGCTAACATTTTGGACGACTTTGATCATTGTGTTATTAAAAGAACAATCCTTGGTTTATATTCACGGAAAATTGCTCCGACCGTCTCAATAATACATAAGGAAATAAAAGATTCTATTAAAATATCAAAGTCTAAACTTACTCTAACTCTCATTGATCTTGGATATACTTATAACAAAAATAGGTCATAATCGAAGAGTTCTGTACGACCAAGTGTCTATTATCAATTGTAGGTGTAATTATCTGAGAAAGATCAAATCTTTTAGGGAAGCAGGGTATGATATCATGTACATGGATGAAACATGGGTTAACCAAAATCACTGCACAGATTATATGTGGCTTCCGAATGATGGGTCTGTTGTCCCAAAATTACCCTCGGGTAAAGGCAAACGTTTGATTGTTTTGCATGCAGGTACGCGAAGTGAAGGTTTGATTGACGGCTGCGATTTAGTGTTTCTGGCCAATCAAAGGATGGTGACTATCACCAGGAGATGAAGTGTTGTCTTTCTTGAGTGGTTTGAAAATCAATTGATGCCTGCTCTGAAAAATCCTAGCTTGGTTGTGTTAGATAATGCAAGTTATCACAATGTTAAAACAGAAGATATGGTGTGCCCAAATTTTAGTCAGAAAAAAGCTGTTCTCCAAAACTATCTTACACAACACAACATTCCTTTTTCTGCTACTGATACCAAAAAAGTATTATAGGAAAAAATAAAACAAAAAAGACCCCAGTAGTTTATAAAAGAGATCAAATTGCTAATTTACACGGACAAGAACCCCCCTTCGACACTGTGAACTTAACCCAATAGAACTAATATGGGTGCAAGTCAAAGGTTTCGTGGCTAAAAACAATACCACCTTCCGATTAAAAGATGTTAAAGAACTCACGTACGCCACTTTCGGAAAAATTACAAAAGATGTGTGGACAAAAGCAGAAGAACGTGGTCAAAATTGAAAAAGAATACTGCAAAGAAAACTGTATAGATAGAAATGTCATAGAACTATTATCATTAATTTTTGTGATGATGACTCGGATGACGACACGGGTTGAAGCATATTCATATTAAGTATAATAGACAGAGAGAAAAAAATGTAAAAATCGAATAAATGTCACGTTAAAGCCAATGCCGAAAATATTTGGAACATGTGTCTGCCAATTCATTAAGGTTTAAGAACAGTTGTAACTGTTGAAACTATCTGGGGTCAGATGAATTATTTAACTTATATTGATTATAACACATAAATAATACACAAAACAACTTGACACAAACAAAAAAAAGAAGATAAACAGGGACAGTTTATAATCCAACCGAAAACCAAACACAAAACGGGCCTCGTATTCATGAAAAGTCAAAACAAACAAACACAAAGGTCGAAACTTCGGATTCCTGTTTTGGATAAGGTTACATATATATTTCCAAACTTTTAGCTCATGTTTGAGTTGAAAGATATAACTTGGTTTAGTAGAATAGTTACGTAAAACAATTGCAAGTATCAATGATTCATCAATAATTTTTGCAGTTTTTAGGTATTTTTTACCAATGTTTATTGTTAAGTTGAAGGTTTGGTAAAATATAGCTAAAAAAATGACAGTGCTCAATGTCATAATCTACCCCTCCCCCCCAAAAAAAAAAAAATAAATCCTCCAATTGATCTCTGAGGTTCTATAATTTAAAAATGTACTAATTTTACGAGCATTTTTTAATTAGGAAGTTGCACAATCTCAAAACTCATTTTTCGTTCCGTTTCTTACATGTATATATATTAAAAATGTCATACAGAATCGAACAAAACGACAATGATATATTCTTCATATTATATGATATATGAAGACTTCATTTTTTTCACTATTAAAGACAAAAGTGCTATATATTTAGTGAACAAATAAAAATAATGGAAAATGTCCCAGTTCAAGCAATTTTTACAGGTAAAATATTTTACAGGTAAAAATCAATGAACTCAATAGTGCGTGTAGAAGATGGTGACTGGCTCTACAGAGAATAATGGAATCTTTCGGGTGACCGTCGAGTGTCTATTGTCCTCAGGGATTTAAGCCCACGGCCGCAGGCTGTTCTCTTTTATAGACTTATTCCCTCCGTATTTCATAAAACTTTGTCAAAATATACACCCAAAAACTCCTTTAAAATGCAATTTTTCTATATGAGTAGGGCCAAATACGTTCACTTTCTGGTCTGCAAACTTCCAAATTAAATTAGCACTCTTGATTCTCTACACAACTCTCGTTTACACTTCTACTTTAAAATCTACAGTTTAAAAGATATTTCAAATTCGTTATTCTAATCAAAAAATTATTACTTTAGTGTTCACATTCATATCAGTATGAATTAATTGAGTAAAACATCAGTAAATAAGACTGTTTATTGAATTATTGATACAAAACTTATGCCAATTATAATTTTTTGATAGTTTTAAATGTATTCTTGTTATTTCCAGGCAAACAATATCAGATGATCATTCTGTATTTTCAAAAGCAGAAAAACAACCAGCAGTAGTAAAAACCAACTATAAATCCAGCATTTTGATGTTTGAGCCTTTTTCCAGTCCAAACCCATATAAATTTAAAAAGGTAGTATTTAGAGAGTTTTTCTAAAAAAAACCAAAACAAATGTAATTGTCTACTCAGTGTAAGTTCAGAAATTATTGATCTTTTCTTAATTCAGAAATTTTGAGAGTTATAAACGTATTTTCCCTCCACCATATTGAGAGGGAATTACTTACAATTTTGCATGCTTGCCTTTACCATATGGAGAATTGCATATCACTACACAATTTGATCAGACCATTTTTAAAAAAAGTATTGCCCTTTTCATCAAAAATTTTATACGTGCAACTCTTACATTTTAATTTTCCTTGAAACTTTGCTTGCTTGCTTTACTATTTTGAGATTTACATATTGTTACGACAGTATTATCAGAATATTTTTGAATGATCTTTGATTGGCCTACTTTCAAAATTATTTGTGACACTCCTATTTTCTATTGAAAACCAGGTGTGATCATTACAGGCTCCTTGGAGCCTCTAGTTTGGTCCTATTCATGGCATCAAGATTACATTTGTTATGTTTCCACTGTTGAGGACCAAATGATAACTCTGTCACTTTTATGTTATTCTACACAATGTGAATAAAAACTTAATAAAACAACTCTTTGCATAATTAATAAATCTTAAGTCAAAATGATTTCATCTTACATTAGGATTATGGGCTTAATGTCACTTGCAAAAATATTTCAGTTATATTATGGGGACCCATTTTATTGGTGGAGGAAAGTATGCAGAGAAAACTATTGACCTACTGCAAGTCACTGACCAACTTTATTGCATGACTGTAATTAAGCTTGCATATGATTGGCTTAAAACTTATTAAGAGAGTTTGAGTACTTGTGATATCACCCTCTCGGCTGAAAATAGCTCCTGGCAGGTGTCCGGAATGTGATATCATCCTTGCAAGGCATAAAAATAGATGGGGAAAAACCAGACTTTTGCTATCCTATCAAATTCGTTCTTTCGTTGTTCAATAACCAATGAGATTGCATTTATCATTTGTTTTTCGGCTGAATCATAAACAAACGCTCCAAAATTGCGATATTTGTATTGGTGTGATGATGAATTTGTAAGTTAGATAACAATAAAACATTTTCGTGATATAAAACAATCATTGACTTTGGAATAGGTTGCTATTTGGTTTATCAACCTTTAAAGACGTATATATTCACCTCGCCTACGGCTCAGTGAATATTACATTTTTTCAGGTTGATAAATCCAGATAGCAACCCATTCCAAAGTCAATAATTGTATATTGTCACATGTACACCTCACCACAGGCGGGAATCAACCTCATAACTTTAGTTGTGATGGGCTTTAATCGTTTAGGCACCACAAATTAGAGGTTGACCTTTATATACTAGTATATGTGTAATGATAATTGAAAGGGTTTCTTTGTTTTTTCAAGCCAGAACCGATTTTAAAGCCAAATTTGAAAGATTTTGGAAGAGATGTTTCGAAGAAATTTGGACACGAAGACATGGAACCAGAGGTAACTGACTGTCTAGTATGCATATATATGTTTCACTTGTGTTGGATTTTACATCTGTCGCAACAACCTGGTATGAATATCCACATGTCTTGAGGATAAAATTAATATATGGAGTTCATATACACATACCACAGTTTCTGTTTATTCCTTGTTCAAAAAGGATAAATCATGGACTAAAGACCAGCATACTAATTTTATTGTACATTCACAGAATGGTGGGGATGGTGAGGGTGGGGGTAATTATTGAATGCTCTAATATGTCCTTATCCTCAAAATCTGGAGTACACAACTTTACTGTCATTCACCATTTAACAGATTTTGTTCTTATTTTGTGTTTTCAGGCATATCAGTTTATTGATTGGTCAATTTTTTTGGTTATATGGCTGTTTTTGTCTTTTTATTTAAGTTTAAGAGTATTAATTGTATTACCTTGTGTATCCTCATGATCAGTTATCTTTTGACAGATTTGATATGATATGAGCATGACCATATTAAATAAATTTTTATGATTAACAGTATACATTATTATTGGAATTATGGCTCTTTTCCAACTCTGGACACATAAAGGACCTTATAGGAATTTTTTTTATGAATATTCTATGCTGAAACCTTTGAACCATTTGAAAGCAGTCTTGGCAGGAATGTTCGTTGTATTGTCTTAAACAAAATTTGTATTTTTCTGTTGACCAGAAATCCAAAATGGGCACCACTGAAAATGTTCAAATATATTATTCTCAGAAACTACTAACCTGATTGCACCCAAACTGTAAAAAAATATATAATTAGTTAATGACAGACTATTTTTAACCAGACAACCTATATACAGACTCAGGTGAGGCTTTAATTTATTATCATGAAAGATCACTTACTCTTCATGAAGCCATTTAAAAATATAAAATAAAAAAACGAAAATTGGTGAGCAAATTTGCTGATCATCTTTGACATAAAAGTAAATTCTGAGAATCTTGATAGCAGGTCTGAACTGTTTGCAGTGTTGGGCATAAGACAGTCATTTTGTTTTCAAAAGTTGTGTATGTAAGATCAAATTCATGTTAATTTGAAGCAAATTTTGTACAAAATGTGATTAAAATAAACAAAAAGAAGGAGATGTGGTTTTTGAAATTATTGCATAGTTCTTAAAACTGACATTTTCCCATTACTTCACAAAAAAGGGTAATGAGGTAGCCACTTCATCAAACTTTTAAAAGGACTAGAACTGCTTATTTCATTAGCAGAAAATCTGCTGCAGCTAGTATTTAATATTGTACATAAGTAGATTTAGGTAAAATGGTGTCCCTTGCCGAAGTTTTCTAATTCCTGATAAGCAAAAAGGTAAAGGTGAAATTCCAGAAAGTTCTTCAAAACACCAGGAAACTTCCATCTGATGCAGAAAGTTAACACATATTATCTTCTTGCCGAAACCACTACCAAATTATCAAAAACCATACTTGGCGGAGATGATCTGTAGTGCCACAAGACACTGAAAAACTTTATTACATTAATTTGTATTGAATACACCTTGTCACAAGTGTGAGGCAAGCACATATCAGTAAGCTGTAGTGGTAATAGATAAATTTATATTTATTTCTCAGTTTAAAATGGAAGTTCTCCTTCAAAGCTCATCTTATGTAATAATTAGAATATTCTCTTTGACTAAGATAATTTTTGCTAATTTTATTTCTGATCTTATATATAAGTTTAAATTTTTTTTTTTCAGATACCTAAACTGCAGAGTTTTTGTGAAACTTCTGTTACTGGAAAAAGTAACTCAAAATCAGTGTTTAGTGAAAAAACAAAGCAGAACTTACCACTTGAAATGCCCAAAGGCAGACAAAGAGACATGTCTTACTCACAACATACACACTGTTCTAGGAAGACGTTAGATGAAAACTATAGTTCAAATTTTCCAGCTAAACAGCCAAGTAAAGTCTTTGATGTACACTTCAATGAGGAAATAAATATTTCAACCTTTTCTTCAAAGAGATCACACAAAAGACCATTTAAAGAGAAACATACAAAGTTACCTAAAGTATCAGCTAAAAATCTCTTCATATCTGAAGATTTCCAGATAACTCCATTGAGAAATTACCAACAGAAACCAATATCACCATCTACTCACAGCTTCAACAAAAATGACCAAATTGACCAGAATGATGAAAGTCTTCCATCACATATCGACCTTCTTGATAGAGTATTTAGTTCTGCAGACTTCATTGAAACGCCGTTAAAAAGAAGAAAATTTTCAACTCCTGTGTTATATCCTAAAACTTCAACACCAAAATCATTGACACAGACATCTTTACACAGTGATGACATACTGACTAAAACATTACAGGATCCAGATATAAAGAGTCCTGATATGTTGATTGTTAGAAACATGTTCAGTGAAGATACCAAAGAGTGCTATCATATGGGAGATACATCCATGTATTCAGAGATCAGTAAACAAAAGTAATTGTCATATTAATGCATTTGTATATTAATTTAATTGTAAATTAGAATACTACATTTTCTTGGGACACATATATATGATGCCATATTTCCTGCTGTTTTCACCTTTTCACTTAATTTCAGATTTTTAACTATCCATCTATTTAAGGGACTGGGATGTTCAATACAAGTACAATAGGATTTGTAATATATAGAAATATTCAAATTAATCTCTGTTAGCAATGACTTTAAACCATAATTAAAATATTAATTAATTAATGATTAATTCCACTGAAAACAATTAAGGGAGATAATTTTGATTAGTGAATGAGTGATTGTTGCTTAATGCCGATTAAGAAAATTTTCCGCTAGATCATGGCATAAACAAGTTATGAAGATGATGTCCACTTTGTACTATACCAACATGCTTAATTAGATCGTTAATAGTGTTAGCTCGCTGAAACAACAATCATTGTGTAAAAATGTCACTTTACTCAGACACATTATCCTGATTCTGAGCCAACCAGTCTTTACTCTTAGTCCTTAAAGATGTGTGCTTATTGGAGAAGCAGCAACTACCAATTTCATATTCTTTGGTTTGACCTGATCAGGGCTCGAACCTGCGATCTACTGTGGTTATATTTATTAAGAAATTACCAGCATGCCCATTTACCCTCTGCAGAAGGTTTTTTACCCCCAAAATAGGCCCTGTACCCCCAAAATTGTAGGGACTTTCTATATGCAGGGGTACAAAGTTAAGGAAAAAAAAGCAATTGTACCCCATTGTACCCCCAGTTTCAAAACTCAGTGGGCACCCTGATTACATTAAATTCATACAATGGAAAACAATATGGTATTATTATGACAATAATTTTTACTCTACAGGGTTAGGGTTATGATGTTTAATGCCACTTTCAACAATATTTCAGTTACACATTTTAATTAATCTAGACCATGTTCTGAAATTCTAAATACACATAAATGGTTTCTAACTTTTCCTGAGGAAAAGGGCGATTGCATTGTCTTAGAACTATTCTATAAAGATATAGAACAAAGGTAGACAATGGGTATTGTTCATATTATGGGCAGTTTGAATTTATCAGTACAGCAAAGAATTAATTCGATTCTGATATGTCTAAGAGTAAAAATACGGTAGTATGCTTTGATTGGAAGACGGTAATTTATATTTACGTTTGCGGACAATGTCGCACACAATTTATGCTGCCAAATTCGAGCAGATGATAATTCATCAACATGTACATTTACGATGGGAAAGTCAGTCACATGAACCGGCACATGTGCTAATGAGATTATACCCAATTGATAAATCACTCGTTTGTTTACAAAGCGACAGAAGGACATCATGTTAGAATACCTAATTAGTAATAGATTAAATACATGTTATTCAGTCAATGTTTTGATATTTACATTTTTTTTTATTAGATAAACAAATTAGCCACAAATGTAACAGCCCAAAAATCCAAAAATAATAATACTTGGAGGAATACATTTTTGTATTTGTAGGTAATTGATTGATTTGAAAAAGAATTAAGGTAATTTAGAATCTTGACTTTATAATGGATTATATTTTTTTGCTTATAGGCAGCTTGAAAATTTTGACTACTATTCTCCAAGAGAAGGATCTACGTTCTCTGATATCAAATTTCAAGAAATGACGAGTTGTAACCCATCAGAAAAGATACTCAACTCAACTGCAGTAAGATATATTTCTTTTTCATTTTAAGCATTGATTGAAATTCAAAGAAAATGACAGAATATATTTAATAAATAAAACCTTAAATGTAAGATATATGAACACAATTTTCATCTTAATATGCAAATTTTTGTTTATAGGTGCTTAATTCAACAATCTTTCAGTTATATTACTCCAGTCAGTTGTATCGATGGAGTAGACCAGAAAACTTGGAGAAACAACCAACCTTTCATAAAACACTGACAACTTTATCACATAAGATTGTATCCTATGCACCTCACCTTGATCACAAAAGTAATTGCAAAGAAAGAATGTTTTGTTTGTTTGTTTGATGGTGTTTAATGCCACTTTCAACAATATTTCAGTTATATCGTGGGGGTCAGTTTTATTGGTGAAGGAAACCGTAGATTCGAACTCACAACATCGGTGGTGATAGGCACTGGTTGCATATGTAGTTGTAAATCCAACTACCATACGATCACGGCCACAACGTCCCCCGCAAAGAAAGAATGTAAATCCAACTGATATACGATTGTGACCATACAGATCCCTCTCAGAAATGACTAAGCCAGAAGAATCCAGTAGGAATATTCTTTGTATGGTCCTACAGACTCGTTTTTGTAGTTTTTTTCATAACTGTAGAATATGCAGAAGTTGAGAAAATGAATTGAAAATTTTCTACCCAAAAACCTCTGATCTGTACGAATACCATAATTTATATCATATTCTGGAGGTTTTATATGCAGATTGTAAATCCAAGATGTCCATCTCTGTAGATTATATGTTTAATATGGGAGCTTATATTAAATGAAAAATAGTCTTCTCATAACTGATGAATTAATTGAAGAAAGCCATATATATGTACAGATGCAATCTTTGAAATGTCTTTCACATGTCTGTGTTTTTTATTGATTGGAAATTAAAGGTATCTATTACAGATTTGTATTTAGCCATTTTTCTTCTTGTAGTTTAATTAAACCATTTATTTTTATCATATCTTTTATGTGATGTATAACTGTGTAAACATTTTCCCATTTCAGTTTACAAAGAAAATAGAACTAAAAGAGAGTCCAGTAGAGTCAACAAAGCCAGTTGACAATACAGGTGAACATTTTGTAATGTAAGAAAACATGTTCACCCTTTTTTTCACAGACTGGTTAGTCTCAACCATTACATTTGTTCTAATTGAGACCTACCCCCCCCCCCCCAGTAAATAAAGAATATTATTGTTATTATTAATATTGATATTTTGTGCATGTAGATAACTATTCTGATCAGTGACGTATTGACATCACAACTTGTAATTTCTGCTAAGGTTCAGCATCTTTGAATGACATATTAAAGTAACAAATTATGTACAGCATAAAATCTGGTAAAACCTTGTGATAATTTCAAAGTTATTTTTACATGTACATACAAGTTATGATGAATTGTAAAGATGTAGAGAACATAAAAACACTCACCAATTAGATTAAGTGAAGTGTTTTGTCAAGACTGGTAACTTTTTTGAGAAATTTTTATATTAAGGCATATGTCACGTCACAGTGGTGTATATGACTTTAATTTTTCAGATTGTATTTTTTTGTATTTTATTAAATTTGTGTTAATATTATTAACAGAAATATTTAGAAAAATTATTTGTGTAAAAAAAAGATATTTATTAATTTGCATTAATTTGCTAAAGTTTTTGACACAATTAGGAGCACATGTCATATCCTCATTTGCTAATCAATTTAACTTTTTGATCATTACTTACTATTATTCAAAGTTGTCTTAATTAAGTTTTTTTGTGTTGAAATTATTTAGGTCTGACTGATGTTAATATGTTAATTATATTTTAATGTGTTAAGTAGAGTAATTCTTATATGACATGTTAATCTGAGTATTTTTATAATTTGGTATAAATAGAGTAGAAATTTTAGGTTAGGAGTCAGTGTTTTGGAAAGCATTTTTGATCATGCTTACCCTGTAGAAGTAGTTGGCCTACAAGGACTGTCGATCAGTCAGCCACTATGATGGACGGAAACACTGATGCAAAATTTGGGTTAATTTGTTTATCTTTGGCATTTTAATTTATTTGGAATCGTTATTTGAATTTTTTGTTACTTTTAAAATTGGGAATTAACTTATACTTTAGTATTTGAACTTTGTAAACTTTATTATTTTTATTTGGAACTTATTTTGAAATTGTTATTATAATTTAAATATATTTGTTATGAAAAATAAATTGTTAAAACCTGCTTGCGTTTTAGCTATGTCTACTAATAACTATGGTAATTTAAGTCTAGCGATAGACTTGTCCCATTGTTTGTGCAGACAGCTAGTTCCCCTCTTTGCAACGTGCACTAGACTTCGGTGACAGATACTTTGGATTTTGCTTTTAAAAATATTATCAAGTGATACACCATGTGACCAAAAAAAAAAGCAATCACATTCATGTAATCGTTAACTGACTTTTTATTGATGCTTTTTAGTAAAGAGATACCTCATTTAAAAGAAATATAAATGACACTTTCAAAACTTCCAACATAGTCCTTGGTAATCTTCTGATGGTATTCCTTCAGTAATTTGAATGGGATCATATTGTAGTTAGATTTATATATGCCTACAAGTATGATTAGTGTCTGTCATTTCTAAAGTACTGTTGGTATGACTCCTGTCCATGTTCAGGTTTTCTCTTCTACAGTTTTGTATAGAAATGTTTACCAGTGATTGACAGAAGGTCTCTTGGCCCTTCACCAATGAAACTGATTATTAATCCTATATTTTTCTGAATAGATACTCAAAATACAGTAAGACAGTAAGGAAATTTCATATTTCTAATTTAATATTGCTCTTTGTTTTTTATTTCACGTTATTTTTGTTCACATTATCTTGTCATCACTTATCATCCATCCAACAAGTAGCTGTCGTGGTTGTGATCGTATGGTAGTTAGATTTACAATTACCTATACAATCAGTGCCTATCAACACTAACATTGTGAGTTTGAATCACGCTTATGGAGAGATGTACTTGATCCAACATTATGTGATAAGATCCAAGGTTTTCTCCAGGTACTCTGGTTTCCATTACCAATGAAACTGACCTCCACCATATAGCTGAAATATTGTTGAAAGTGGCACGAAACACCATAACCCTAATCCCCCATCCAATAATTTTCACATTTTTGTCCCCTTTGTCTGACCCTATCTACAATGTATTATTTGATTATGGATATAAAACCTGTTTTGGCCACTTCCTTTTCAATGAGAAACATTAACCAGGTGAGCAATAACATGGAACCTCTGATTATTTAGTTTTTGGTGTTGTATTTTTGTTTGTTTGCATTAAGTTTACTGTTATTTTTTACTTGTATAAATTTTAATAGATGTTTCAGTATGTAATAGCTTACTTTACACAAGTAGTTTATAGCTGGTCATATCATACATTCTTTGAAGCTATACCTCATGTTTATTTTGTAACATATTTTAAGACCACAGTCAAACATCTTCTGTCACATTGTTACCGGTATCTAAGGTGACTTTTTTTTTAATTGACAAAGTGTTTAAAATTTACATAAATCAATAACCCATACTTGAACCAGTAGTGTCCTTCTTTTTTATCATCATTTAAATTTCAATTTCAGGGAAAACTTATTGGGTTTTTTTTTCAGGTCAGATTTCTGTGTAAATTATTTATTCTTTGTTTTAAGCAGCTTTTGTCTTCACTTTGTGTCGTTTAATGATTTAAACAATAAAACAATTAATTTTAAACAGGTTTTGACTGCACACATTATTGGTATCTTATGTTTCAGCATGAAGAACACGGATTCAAAGATGGAAGAAGTTCTTGCAGAGGTATACAAATGAGAAATCCCCACAATATGCTTTTAAGTTATTCATTATGTGTATTAAAAAAAATATAATTTAACATGATTTTTGCCTGTTGTTTTCTAATACTGAATTTCTACTACCTATTGTAATAAGGCAAAATGAATGATGATAATCAGTTCTTCAACTAAACTAGAGGGGCTGTCGTGGTTGTATGATATTTGGATTTACAAGTACAGTGGAACTTGTCTAATCCGACACACCAAGGGACCAGGGAAATGTGTCGGATTCTACAGGATGTCGGAATACTCTAGTTTTATTTATGTTAACAGAACTACTTTGGGACCATAAATTTTTGTTGGATGTCACAGGATGTTGGGAAAACTCAGGTGTCGGATTGCACAGGTTCTACTGTACCTATACAATCAGTGCCCATCACCACTAACTTTGTTAGTTCAAATCCCACTCATGGCGAGGTGTATTTGAAACAACATTATGTGATAAAGTTTGTCAGTGACTTGTGGCAGGTCGGTGGTTTTTTCCGGATACTCTGGTTTCCTCCACTAATAAAGCTGATTTTCACGATATAACTGAAATAGTGTTGAAAGTGTCGTTTAACACCATAACCCCTTACCCTATTGAAGTAGATTTTTATCAGGTTCAAAGAAAACCCTAATTTGAACCAAGTTCTTTCACAAATTTGATAGATCTGAATCTTTGCATTCTACTTGATATATATATATATATATATATAATAATTAATTTTGTTTAAAAACTAAGTTCATTATTTCAGATAACAGAATTGGAAAAACAAGATTTTCAAGATGAAATGTTTGACGAAAATGATTGTGGTAAATATTTACTATTGATCTTATATAGGAAAAATATGTGCCAAATAATTAGATTTCTAAAAGAATACAAGTAAAATTTCATGATACATGTACTTTATAATTTCATAAATGTTACTAGTAAAAAATTATGTCCTTTGAAAATGTTAAAAATACCAAACCATTTTACTTCCAGATGATACTTAGAGTACTTTTGATGTGTGGTTTGATTATTTATGACAGTGATGCAGCTCTAGAGTTAGGATAAAATTCAAAATATTTATTTCTGGATGATGTTTTGAATAATGTTTGGTATACATCATTCTTATTTGATATGATAATTTTAGTAAAATACAGGCCAAGTTCAATTTTGACTGTCATGTCTCCTATTGTGATATTTCATAATGTTTTCAGTTAAAGTTGATCATTCTAATGTAGTATGATTACTTATAAATGTCTCATGTTATTCTTTTATGTATGTTCTAGTTATACAAGTCAACTTAATCTGACATTGAATTTTGTTGATCTCTAGCAAATATTCTACCTACAAAATACATGTAAACTTAGATTTTGACCATTACTTTGTAATTGTAATGTTTCTTTAAAAGCTTGGACTTGAATTTGATGAACATATGTGTGCTCCATCAACCTTTTACATCTGCTTTTCATTATTATTACAAAAATTAACCCATTTATGCAACTTAATTTAAACCTCAACAGAAGTGAACCATGTATCATGTTTAAGAAATGAATTAAATTGAAAAAAAATATATTGTTAAAATAGAATAAAATATTGTTCTTTAGATTATAAAGAATATTGGAAGTGTATAACAAAAAAACCAAAGAATAAATCAGCTGTGAGTATGCTCTATGACATGCTAAAGGTCAGATAAAGTGATGTCATAATTGCTAAATCATCAAGCCATTACCAAAAATATTTCTGGACATAAATGTTCAATGCCTCATTGTGAGACATTTTAATTGTCATAGCTTAAGAATTACCATCTCCATGGCCAATGGTTATCATGCACACATGGACAATAGGAATCTTAATTTCAGTTCCCAGTTCAGAGGTCTGCTAGACTTGGGACTGAATAATATGTCTTAGTGGGATGACATGTCTATTGCAGACTGTTTATTAAGTGAGCTAGCACTACATAAAACAATTCATCAGCTGATATAAATAGATATTAAGAACATGCATTGAAGCAATATATTTGCATATTTTGTTCTCCTCAAGATTTATCTTAACATTGCTCTATTGGCATTAAACAAGATTCACTCACACCAGCTCAGTCCTATTCAATATTGTTGCATTTTGACCACTTCTTGTGGATTTTCAATATACATTATTACAAATGAAGATATATTTTGATAGTTAGAGAAATTATGGCAGTGGGAAATTAAGTTACCTTTCACATTTTGTTCCAGGTAACAATTCTTGATTACCTGAGTATTTAGTGGGAAATTAAGTTACCTTTCACATTTTGTTCCAGGTAACAATTCTTGATTACCTGAGTATTTAGTGGGAAATTAAGTTACCTTTCACATTTTGTTCCAGGTAACAATTCTTGATTACCTGAGTATTTAGTGGGAAATTAAGTTACCTTTCACATTTTGTTCCAGGTAACAATTCTTGATTACCTGAGTATTTAGTGGGAAATTAAGTTACCTTTCACATTTTGTTCCAGGTAACAATTCTTGATTACCTGAGTATTTAGTGGGAAATTAAGTTACCTTTCACATTTTGTTCCAGGTAACAATTCTTGATTACCTGAGTATTTAGTGGGAAATTAAGTTACCTTTCACATTTTGTTCCAGGTAACAATTCTTGATTACCTGAGTATTTTTTTCTGTATCAATTTGCAAATGAGATGATCATTTGTTTATTGCTGATGTTGTATTATGAATCATGAAAGTTTTTATCTGTCATGGGATGTTGTTATCTGTAGAAAATTTCTGCCCACATTCGTAAAAATGATTGGCCATAGGCATGAAATATAACTATTAGGGAACTACTAAGCCATTTCACGATTAAAATAATATTATTTAGACACATCAGAAAAACATGAACATCAAAGAGAAAAATAATTTTGAATATGCCTGAAATATTTGTTGTTTTATGTTAAGCAACCGTATATTATTATAATGAAGAATAGTGATGGTTCTAAAATCATATGATGCATGTCTTGTGATTATTTTAAAATCCTAGTAGATTAAGTTTAATACAAAATGACATTTTCATATCTTAGGAAACCAAAGAAATGGATGCAGATTCAAAACAGGAATTAGTTAACAGAGATGTTGCAACAAGAGTTTTAAATGAAATTGTATTTGAAATAGAGAATGTCGACAATATATCACCGGGCAATGATTTACAACTGTCTTCTCTGTATGACCAAACTTGTGAAGACGTCATTAAAACTGATGAAGTACTGGAGTATTCAAGTGAATGTGAATTTAAGGACATACCAAACAGTCCATTACAATATCCTGCAGGCAACATGGCTGTCACATGTACATCTGAGACACAAACTGATGAAAAAGTGTTTGTTGATTCATCTACATCACCAATATCATCCATTAATTTTACAGAGGAGAAAAGTATACAATGTTCTATCATTAGAGATTCTTCTACATCACCAATATCATCCATTAATTTTACAGAGGAGAAAAGTATACAATGTTCTATCAGTAGAGGAATCTCACCACCATGTTATCATGATCAAAATGAAAATAGTTCATCAATTTCAGAAGATCTGAGAGTTATTCCTATGAAACTTTGTTCTTTTGCTTGCTTGGATAGTGAAAATGATGTTTTTATTGGTAGGGAACATGACGTAAAAACCGACACTTACTGTTTAAGATCAAGAAAATTATATCAAGAAAATACATCATTAGACAAAGATTTAAATTGATTGGATGTACTGTGATCAATAAATGTTCAGAAATGTGTGAATTTTCCTCCTTTTAGCTCACCAAACCAAGCACCATGTGAGATCTTTGTTGGCATGTGTTCAACATTGCATCCCCACAAAATATTGCAGAAAACTAAGCACAAAACTTATAACCAGAATTGTTCACAGATAGTTTCAAAATTCGACTTTCATTGTCATATTTCATTCGAAATCCATTTTTTAATAGTCTTATTTCAACCAAAATCTTGACTTTTGTTTAGTTTGAATAATAGTTGTTTTCAAGAGGAAGCTGTGTGTGGGAGGGTGTGTGTTCATATGAACCCCCAACCCACCCTTCCTATGGGTGTGAGGTACATATTGGTCATTAGTTGAACAATAGTAATTTGAACTCATTGTCATATCATGTCTCAGTCAAATTGTGAGATTTAATTTCCTTCTTCCAGATCTCCCATTGAGTACATTCATGTGATCTATCATCAGCAGTTGTGGGTCTTTGTGACAATTAATCAGGTTACTTATAAATGATCAAAAGGTGTGGTTCAAGGTTCCATAATATTTTTTGTATGTCAGCTTATCTGTCTTCTTCTTGTATTTCCATTTCTACAACTTGCTGTAACATTTCTGTGTTTCTTTTGCACATCTTGATATTTAAAAATAATTCCTTTTGAAAATAGATGACATTTCAAGTTGTCAACAGAAAGGAAGCACCAGTTGTTATTGGTTACAAATTTTTAATTATTCCCATAATTTACCTTTATATAGATGTGAGGTCATCAAATTATCCACCCTCATCACATGTATGAGAAAGGTTGGTTAAGACAATCAAATTAGTTCAAAGATGTTTAAAGACAATGTTTGCATCATTAGTTATACTTGTTAATGACGAAGTTGTATCATTTGTTTGAACTTGGATACAATTCTACTTATATCAATTGCAAGTAGATTACTTCAAAGGATCAAAACCTTTACAACCTTTGTCATGCAATGCTACACATTTGAAATTTGTACAATTGTTAGTAGTTACAGAGGCCATTGTATACTATAGTAGTGGCTTGGATAAATGTGATATTGTTGTATTGTTTGACTATCTATTACAAGAGATGTTTAAATTTATACTAATAAATCTCAAACCATGTAGAATACCTAACAATGTATGTGACATGCACAGGAATGTCTGGAGCAACCTCATAGCCTTCATTAATGTTTTTTTTTTATCATAATCATGTGAATTAATCATTTATATCAGTACCTCAACTGATTGCAAACTTGTTTCCGATTCAACCTTGTGAATTTCTGGTTTCATTGAATAGCTTTGTGAATTATGACTTCAGGGCATGAGTAATTAATGGTGAAGAAAATGCTAGTCCTTCTGGAATACCTTGGATTACTCTGATTTTTGGTACAAGTGTATTTGTTTGCTAGCTAACCTGACACAAAGGTGTGTATGAGGCATTCTCATATTTTTGTCTGTCGTCTGTAAACTTTTCAGTTTAATTTTTTTCTTACTTCAACTTCTGAACCAGATATCAACTACTGGACCAGATAGAATCAAAAAGAAGTGCTACTTGGATGGTACTCAACATTTTATATGATTTCTGTTACATTAAGGAATTCAACCTAGCTGCTAGGAATGATGTACATTACCCTGTATACAGTTTGTGTTTTACTAGTTCATCAGAATTCCAACTATTGCTGGAATCCCAGGACAAAATTTTAATGTAAGATGCTATGGGAAAATGACTATAATATTTCTTAGAAACCTTTGACTTTTTCCTATGAATCTACTTGATAAAGGTTATTCCAGAAACGTGTCCTGCACATTAAATTAGATATCTACATTTTCATTATTATCACTAGTCAATTCTGCGGCAATGTCATGGTTTATTATACAATTATGGCACTTCACTGCATGCGATATCATGTTTTATGGAACACTTAAAAGCAATATCGACCGAGGCCAAAAGAGGTGGATATTGCTTTTAAGTGTTCCATAAAACATGATATCCATGCAGTGAAGTGCCGTAATTGTTTTATTACATAAGATTCTTGAAAATTTAGAAATTTTATGAAATTTTTGAAATTTGTTTAGATTTAGAAAAAATTTTGAAATTGTGAAATTTGTTGAAATTTTTGAAATTTGATTTTTTTAAAAAAAAAAATCAAATTTCAAAAATTTTGAAATTTTGAAAAATCAAATTTCAAAAATTTTGAAATTTTATGAAATTTTTGATTTTTCTTTTAGAAATTTTGAAATTTTTTGAAAATTTTGATTTTTTGATTTGTAAACTGCATGAGATGACGTAAGCTATGATTGGCTGATAAATTTGGGATAAGATAAAAATAGCTCGGAATATACCTGATTCTAATATATCGCCAACCCTGCAATATCACTTTTAATCGTGGGATCAACCGTGCAATGTTTTAACTTTCCTTTCTTACATGTTCACTGACATTTGTTTTTGGTTTAATTGTTGGCCATGGTGTAAGTGTTTTAACTTTCCTTTCTTACATGTTCACTGACATTTGTTTTTGGTTTAATTGTTGGCCATGGCGTAAGTGTTTTAACTTTCCTTTCTTACATGTTCACTGACATTTGTTTTTGGTTTAATTGTTGGCCATGGTGTAAGTGTTTTAACTTTCCTTTCTTACATGTTCACTGACATTTGTTTTTGGTTTAATTGTTGGCCATGGTGTAAGTGTTTTAACTTTCCTTTCTTACATGTTCACTGACATTTGTTTTTGGTTTAATTGTTGGCCATGGTGTAAGTGTTTTAACTTTCCTTTCTTACATGTTCACTGACATTTGTTTTTGGTTTAATTGTTGGCCATGGTGTAAGTGTTTTAACTTTCCTTTCTTACATGTTCACTGACATTTGTTTTTGGTTTAATTGTTGGCCATGGTGTAAGTGTTTTAACTTTCCTTTCTTACATGTTCACTGACATTTGTTTTTGGTTTAATTGTTGGCCATGGTGTAAGTGTTTTAACTTTCCTTTCTTACATGTTCACTGACATTTGTTTTTGGTTTAATTGTTGGCCATGGTGTAAGTGTTTTAACTTTCCTTTCTTACATGTTCACTGACATTTGTTTTTGGTTTAATTGTTGGCCATGGTGTAAGTGTTTTAACTTTCCCTTCTTACATGTTCACTGGCATTTGTTTTTGGTTTAATTGTTGGCCATGGTGTAAGTGTTTTAACTTTCCTTTCTTACATGTTCACTGACATTTGTTTTTGGTTTAATTGTTGGCCATGGTGTAAGTGTTTTAACTTTCCTTTCTTACATGTTCACTGACATTTGTTTTTGGTTTAATTGTTGGCCATGGTGTAAGTGTTTTAACTTTCCTTTCTTACATGTTCACTGACATTTGTTTTTGGTTTAATTGTTGGCCATGGTGTAAGTGTTTTAACTTTCCTTTCTTACATGTTCACTGACATTTGTTTTTGGTTTAATTGTTGGCCATGGTGTAAGTGTTTTAACTTTCCTTTCTTACATGTTCACTGACATTTGTTTTTGGTTTAATTGTTGGCCATGGTGTAAGTGTTTTAACTTTCCTTTCTTACATGTTCACTGACATTTGTTTTTGGTTTAATTGTTGGCCATGGTGTAAGTGTTTTAACTTTCCTTTCTTACATGTTCACTGACATTTGTTTTTGGTTTAATTGTTGGCCATGGTGTAAGTGTTTTAACTTTCCCTTCTTACATGTTCACTGGCATTTGTTTTTGGTTTAATTGTTGGCCATGGTGTAAGTGTTTTAACTTTCCTTTCTTACATGTTCACTGACATTTGTTTTTGGTTTAATTGTTGGCCATGGTGTAAGTGTTTTAACTTTCCTTTCTTACATGTTCACTGACATTTGTTTTTGGTTTAATTGTTGGCCATGGTGTAAGTGTTATAACTTTCCTTTCTTACATGTTCACTGACATTTGTTTTTGGTTTAATTGTTGGCCATGGTGTAAGTGTTTTAACTTTCCTTTCTTACATGTTCACTGACATTTGTTTTTGGTTTAATTGTTGGCCATGGTGTAAGTGTTTTAACTTTCCTTTCTTACATTTCTTAATATTTCTTTTTCTTAAATTGTATTGACTATTATGTCCGCCGCAATGTTGTGACAAAATATTTTGTATAGGGACTTTTTTTTTTATCATTGCAAAACTTTATTTTATACTTTCAGGTAAGCTGTATAAATTATAGAATTCAGTCATATCTTTTACAATGAAAATAGTTTTATAGCCCCTGAGATTTCCACAGACATTTCCCTTGTGGCAAATTTTTTATAAATACTATTGTTACTAGTTGCATAACGTAGGTTAAAAATGAACAAATGTTGGTTTGAAGAGATTATAGATGGCGTAAACAGAACATTCTTATAACCAATTGTCGCATGCAAATCGGAGAATAGTACTCGAAAGGATCTAGATTGTTGACAGGGATTATATAACTTGAGACAGATACCCACGCTTTACCTTTCACCGACTATATCGAAACTACGCAGCTAGAATTAACTAACAGGGTAAAATAAAACTGGGTTACACGATTCCAATCTATTGAAATTATTGTTATAGCTTTAGTTTGAGAAGAGGGAAACACAATGACCGTTCACGCAGTACAAGGAGCCCCCTTTTTTGCCATGGGGTGTAAAACCGGTTGTCTCACAGAATGATTTGTCCAAGTGCAGTCACATGTCGACCTGTAGACTTGTTTCTGTGAGCTAACACTATAAAATAATCCCACGCAACAACTTGTTCTCTGCATGATATACAATAGTTGAAAATTATTCATTTGGCGTTGAAACAACAATCGCCCACTCACTCTTTATTCTCAACGCAAATATGTTACAAGTTCTCTTATAAGCAATGATGATATAAAGGACCATCGATTAAATTTGAATTGGAATCAATAATTATGTAGTTTCTTCCATGGTTATCAAACAATTAATGATATTTTTTGTTTCGCCTTTCATTCCCTTTGTATATGTGAACATTCACTCTAGACAGTTTAAAAAAAAATGAAGATACAAAAGAAGTAATTAATCAGAAACGTAAATCGAAGGACAGAATACAATTGCAAAAAGAAATACAACACTACTAAAACTCAGCTTCCCCGTCAGGGTAAGCAGTTCCTGATGCTCTAGTAACAACCGTCGTGTTACTATTAAACTAAATGAACCCTATACGATATGAAAATCATGTTGGACACTATTATGCCAAATAAATACAAATAACAAAATATGAACCTCTACAAACCAATGAGAGTAAAGAAGCTTAGGCGCTAATCGTAGCATGTGAACATTAAGACACGATTTTCTTTCATATGACCACGTTATGGTGTGGGCGATTCTTAGATTTCAATGGTTTTATTTTTCAATTACTCCCCGGTCAATTAATTGTTTGATATATACAAAAATTACTGAACTTGTAGATATATATATCGGATTTTCAATGCTACCTTTCTTTAATTTGATTTCCAAGGGAGTGAGAACACGTTGAACGGGTTAATGATCAATTATAAAAGTGATGGACAAAACATGTATGTCTAGGAGAATACTGATATATATATATAATAGTCCGTGGGCTAGCATAATCCCCCGTGCACCCCCCCCCCCCCCCCCCCCCACACCTCCCATGTTAGCATATTTGTTTAAGTCCTCCTATATATCCTCTTGAAGAAAAAACATGTTAACATTGAAAATTTTGGGACGAACTTGCCGTTTGAGACTAATATTTACACCCTGTCGCAGCTTTTTGAGGATTTTTGGTTATTTTCAATGTTTGTCTTTGCGAGCATTAAATGTAAACTAAACAGTCTTGAAAATATATCAATATGGTATCAAATGAAAGCTTATAGTCGGTTGGTTCGTTGGTGTTTAACGTCCAGCGAGCAATTTTTCAGCTATATCCAGGACGATGAAAGCTTATAGTATTACATTTCAATTGAATACAAGATATATACACTTTGTGGCTATCAAATTTTGTCAAACGTGAAAAACCTACCCCTCCCCCTTCCTGAAATGAAAAAAAAAAGACATTTTTTCCCTTAAAAGTTTAGATAAAAAAATATTTCGTACTAAACTGCGATCTTTTTTTATACCAAGCCAAACAAATATAACACATTTAATAAATCAAGCACTAGTAATCCTTTATGAAGTGATTTTTGTGGTCAAAATACTTGAAAAATGAGATATTTTCAATTTTGCAGATTTTCACAGGATTCAGTCATTTTTGTTGTATCTATTAATGTACAAAATATGTATCATAAAACTATAGATTTTATTTGATGGACGACATGGAAGAACCTTTAGTGATGACATTTTACGATTTATTGGAACGACTTACTGGTCTGAGAATGAACGAAGAACAGAGTGACCACTTACAGGTATGTTTAATATATGTTACAATGGATGACATTACAAATATACTACATACAGAATGAGCCACGTGTGTTCTTTCCTTGTTGAACAATAGTGTTATGTCTTACTTTTAATTATGCTATATCTTTACTAGTGGAGCAGGAACTGCTAACCCTTCCGGAGCACCTGAGTTCACCCCCGGTTTTTAGTGGGGTTCGTGTTACTCAATCTTTAGTTTTATGTGTATGTTTTGTAGATCGTTGTTTGTCTTTTTGTACTTTTTCTTTTGGCCATTGTGTTGTCTGTTCTTTTTCGATTTGAAATATAAAATGCATTTTATCATGAATAAACACTGTCATGCCTTTATAAAACTATGTAACATACAGTTGCATGCTTTATTCTTGACATATCAGAAAAACGGGGATAATTTAAAGGCCAAATATCGGGTGACAATCTACCAACAATGGTGATATAAGATACATATCCACACTGTATTAAGACTGATTCTTTGGAAGTGACGATGAGGAACAGGGGAAAGTTTTTGTTGGGCATTTAGGATGAACGCGATGACACCGATTTCCTCATAGTATTATTTTCTTCCTTTTTTTTTTTTTTATTGAGTAGCAACATCATTATCTCCATTTTATAGGAGTGTCTATATACCCGATATATATTGAAGTGATACAAATATATATGTCTAATTTAATGCACTACGCGTTCCTGGAATAGCCGTTATTAGGTAAGCTCTTAGTCAGAAGATTGGAAAGAAAAATAATTTTGAAGTATTTTGGAGCGAGCAAATCAAAGGACCAAAACATTATTGGCTTTTTTTTGTCTTTTGAAAGAAATAATCTACCAGTTATGCCGCTTTGCACAGTTAATTAACGTTCAATTGTATAGTCGATGCTTTGAAAGTTTGTTTTTACTTTAATGGTTTTGGAAGATATTACCGATAAAAACTTTACTGTTTTGAAAGAGAATGAATAACACAGTACCAAACCATAACTGTAGATATATAGGGAGGGGAAATATAACTATAAATGTGATATCCTGAGGATTGATATATAGGGAGGAGAAATATAACTATAAATGTGATATCCTGAGGATTGATATATAGGGAGGAGAAATATAACTATAAATGTGATATCCTGAGGATTGATATATAGGGAGAGGAAATATAACTATAAATGTGATATCCTGAGGATTGATATATAGGGAGGAGAAATATAACTATAAATGTGATATCCTGAGGATTGATATATAGGGAGGAGAAATATAACTATAAATGTGATATCCTCAGGATTGATATATAGGGAGGAGAAATATAACTATAAATGTGATATCCTGAGGATTGATATATAGGGAGGAGAAATATAACTATAAATGTGATATCCTGAGGATTGATATATAGGGAGGGGAAATATAACTATAAATGTGATATCCTGTGGATTGATATATAGGGAGGAGAAATATAACTATAAATGTGATATCCTGAGGATTGATATATAGGGAGGAGAAATATAACTATAAATGTGATATCCTGAGGATTGATATATAGGGAGGAGAAATATAACTATAAATGTGATATCCTGAGGATTGATATATAGGGAGGAGAAATATAACTATAAATGTGATATCCTGAGGATTGATATATAGGGAGGAGAAATATAACTATAAATGTGATATCCTGAGGATTGATATATAGGGAGAGGAAATATAACTATAAATGTGATATCCTGAGGATTGATATATAGGGAGGGGAAATATAACTATAAATGTGATATCCTGTGGATTGATATATAGGGAGAGGAAATATAACTATAAATGTGATATCCTGTGGATTGATATATAGGGAGAGGAAATATAACTATAAATGTGATATCCTGAGGATTGATATATAGGGAGGGGAAATATAACTAGAAATGTGATATCCTGAGGATTGATATATAGGGAGGAGAAATATAACTATAAATGTGATATCCTGAGGATTGATATATAGGGAGGGGAAATATAACTAGAAATGTGATATCCTGTGGATTGATATATAGGGAGGGGAAATATAACTAGAAATGTGATATCCTGAGGATTGATATATAGGGAGGAGAAATATAACTATAAATGTGATATCCTGAGGATTGATATATAGGGAGGAGAAATATAACTATAAATGTGATATCCTGAGGATTGATATATAGGGAGGGGAAATATAACTATAAATGTGATATCCTGAGGATTGATATATAGGGAGGAGAAATATAACTATAAATGTGATATCCTGTGGATTGATATATAGGGAGGAGAAATATAACTATAAATGTGATATCCTGAGGATTGATATATAGGGAGGAGAAATATAACTATAAATGTGATATCCTGAGGATTGATATATAGGGAGGAGAAATATAACTATAAATGTGATATCCTGTGGATTGATATATAGGGAGAGGAAATATAACTATACATGTGATATCCTGAGAATTGATATATAGGGAGGAGAAATATAACTATAAATGTGATATCCTGTGGATTGATATATAGGGAGGGGAAATATAACTATAAATGTGATATCCTGAGGATTGATATATAGGGAGGGGAAATATAACTATAAATGTGATATCCTGAGGATTGATATATAGGGAGGAGAAATATAACTATAAATGTGATATCCTGAGGATTGATATATAGGGAGGAGAAATATAACTATAAATGTGATATCCTGTGGATTGATATATAGGGAGGAGAAATATAACTATAAATGTGATATCCTGAGGACTGATATATAGGGAGGAGAAATATAACTATAAATGTGATATCCTGAGGATTGATATATAGGGAGGAGAAATATAACTATAAATGTGATATCCTGAGGATTGATATATAGGGAGAGGAAATATAACTATAAATGTGATATCCTGAGGATTGATATATAGGGAGGAGAAATATAACTATAAATGTGATATCCTGAGGATTGATATATAGGGAGGAGAAATATAACTATAAATGTGATATCCTGAGGATTGATATATAGGGAGGAGAAATATAACTATAAATGTGATATCCTGAGGATTGATATATAGGGAGGAGAAATATAACTATAAATGTGATATCCTGTGGATTGATATATAGGGAGGAGAAATATAACTATAAATGTGATATCCTGAGGATTGATATATAGGGAGGAGAAATATAACTATAAATGTGATATCCTGAGGATTGATATATAGGGAGGAGAAATATAACTATAAATGTGATATCCTGAGGATTGATATATAGGGAGGAGAAATATAACTATAAATGTGATATCCTGAGGATTGATATATAGGGAGGAGAAATATAACTATAAATGTGATATCCTGAGGATTGATATATAGGGAGAGGAAATATAACTATAAATGTGATATCCTGAGGATTGATATATAGGGAGGGGAAATATAACTATAAATGTGATATCCTGTGGATTGATATATAGGGAGAGGAAATATAACTATAAATGTGATATCCTGTGGATTGATATATAGGGAGAGGAAATATAACTATAAATGTGATATCCTGAGGATTGATATATAGGGAGGGGAAATATAACTATAAATGTGATATCCTGAGGATTGATATATAGGGAGGGGAAATATAACTATAAATGTGATATCCTGAGGATTGATATATAGGGAGGGGAAATATAACTATAAATGTGATATCCTGTGGATTGATATATAGGGAGGGGAAATATAACTATAAATGTGATATCCTGTGGATTGATATATAGGGAGCGGAAATATAACTATAAATGTGATATCCTGTGGATTGATATATAGGGAGAGGAAATATAACTATAAATGTGATATCCTGAGGATTGATATATAGGGAGGGGAAATATAACTATAAATGTGATATCCTGAGGATTGATATATAGGGAGCGGAAATATAACTATAAATGTGATATCCTGTGGATTGATATATAGGGAGCGGAAATATAACTATAAATGTGATATCCTGTGGATTGATATATAGGGAGAGGAAATATAACTATAAATGTGATATCCTGTGGATTGATATATAGGGAGAGGAAATATAACTATAAATGTGATATCCTGAGGATTGATATATAGGGAGGGGAAATATAACTATAAATGTGATATCCTGAGGATTGATATATAGGGAGGGGAAATATAACTATAAATGTGATATCATGTGGATTATATATAGGGAGCGGAAATATAACTATAAATGTGATATCCTGTGGATTGATATATAGGGAGAGGAAATATAACTATAAATGTGATATCCTGAGGATTGATATATAGGGAGGGGAAATATAACTATAAATGTGATATCCTGAGGATTGATATATAGGGAGGGGAAATATAACTATAAATGTGATATCATGTGGATTATATATAGGGAGCGGAAATATAACTATAAATGTGATATCCTGTGGATTGATATATAGGGAGAGGAAATATAACTATAAATGTGATATCCTGAGGATTGATATATAGGGAGAGGAAATATAACTATAAATGTGATATCCTGTGGATTGATATATAGGGAGCGGAAATATAACTATAAATGTGATATCCTGTGGATTGATATATAGGGAGAGGAAATATAACTATAAATGTGATATCCTGAGGATTGATATATAGGGAGAGGAAATATAACTATAAATGTGATATCCTGAGGATTGATATATAGGGAGGGGAAATATAACTATAAATGTGATATCATGTGGATTATATATAGGGAGCGGAAATATAACTATAAATGTGATATCCTGTGGATTGATATATAGGGAGAGGAAATATAACTATAAATGTGATATCCTGAGGATTGATATATAGGGAGGGGAAATATAACTATAAATGTGATATCCTGTGGATTGATATATAGGGAGCGGAAATATAACTATAAATGTGATATCCTGTGGATTGATATATAGGGAGAGGAAATATAACTATACATGTGATATCCTGAGGATTGATATATAGGGAGGGGAAATATAACTATAAATGTGATATCCTGTGGATTGATATATAGGGAGGGGAAATATAACTATAAATGTGATATCCTGAGGATTGATATATAGGGAGAGGAAATATAACTATAAATGTGATATCCTGTGGATTGATATATAGGGAGGGGAAATATAACTATAAATGTGATATCCTGAGGATTATATAGGGAGGGGAAATATAACTATAAATGTGATATCCTGTGGATTGATATATAGGGAGGGGAAATATAACTATAAATGTGATATCCTGAGGATTGATATATAGGGAGGAGAAATATAACTATAAATGTGATATCCTGAGGATTGATATATAGGGAGGAGAAATATAACTATAAATGTGATATCCTGAGGATTGATATATAGGGAGAGGAAATATAACTATAAATGTGATATCCTGAGGATTGATATATAGGGAGGGGAAATATAACTATAAATGTGATATCCTGAGGATTGATATATAGGGAGAGGAAATATAACTATAAATGTGATATCCTGAGGATTGATATATAGGGAGAGGAAATATAACTATAAATGTGATATCCTGTGGATTGATATATAGCGAGGAGAAATATAACTATAAATGTGATATCCTGTGGATTGATATATAGGGAGAGGAAATATAACTATAAATGTGATATCCTGAGGATTGATATATAGGGAGAGGAAATATAACTATAAATGTGATATCCTGAGGATTGATATATAGGGAGGGGAAATATAACTATAAATGTGATATCATGTGGATTATATATAGGGAGCGGAAATATAACTATAAATGTGATATCCTGTGGATTGATATATAGGGAGAGGAAATATAACTATAAATGTGATATCCTGAGGATTGATATATAGGGAGGGGAAATATAACTATAAATGTGATATCCTGTGGATTGATATATAGGGAGCGGAAATATAACTATAAATGTGATATCCTGTGGATTGATATATAGGGAGAGGAAATATAACTATACATGTGATATCCTGAGGATTGATATATAGGGAGGGGAAATATAACTATAAATGTGATATCCTGTGGATTGATATATAGGGAGGGGAAATATAACTATAAATGTGATATCCTGAGGATTGATATATAGGGAGAGGAAATATAACTATAAATGTGATATCCTGTGGATTGATATATAGGGAGGGGAAATATAACTATAAATGTGATATCCTGAGGATTATATAGGGAGGGGAAATATAACTATAAATGTGATATCCTGTGGATTGATATATAGGGAGGGGAAATATAACTATAAATGTGATATCCTGAGGATTGATATATAGGGAGGAGAAATATAACTATAAATGTGATATCCTGAGGATTGATATATAGGGAGGAGAAATATAACTATAAATGTGATATCCTGAGGATTGATATATAGGGAGAGGAAATATAACTATAAATGTGATATCCTGAGGATTGATATATAGGGAGGGGAAATATAACTATAAATGTGATATCCTGAGGATTGATATATAGGGAGAGGAAATATAACTATAAATGTGATATCCTGAGGATTGATATATAGGGAGAGGAAATATAACTATAAATGTGATATCCTGTGGATTGATATATAGCGAGGAGAAATATAACTATAAATGTGATATCCTGAGGATTGATATATAGGGAGGAGAAATATAACTATAAATGTGATATCATGAGGATTGATATATAGGGAGGAGAAATATAACTATAAATGTGATATCCTGAGGATTGATATATAGGGAGGGGAAATATAACTATAAATGTGATATCCTGAGGATTGATATATAGGGAGGAGAAATATAACTATAAATGTGATATCCTGTGGATTGATATATAGGGAGGAGAAATATAACTATAAATGTGATATCCTGAGGATTGATATATAGGGAGAGGAAATATAACTATAAATGTGATATCCTGAGGATTGATATATAGGGAGGGGAAATATAACTATAAATGTGATATCCTGAGGATTGATATATAGGGAGAGGAAATATAACTATAAATGTGATATCCTGTGGATTGATATATAGGGAGGAGAAATATAACTATAAATGTGATATCCTGAGGATTGATATATAGGGAGGAGAAATATAACTATAAATGTGATATCCTGAGGATTGATATATAGGGAGGAGAAATATAACTATAAATGTGATATCCCGAGGATTGATATATAGGGAGGGGAAATATAACTATAAATGTGATATCCTGAGGATTGATATATAGGGAGGGGAAATATAACTATAAATGTGATATCCTGAGGATTGATATATAGGGAGGGGAAATATAACTATAAATGTGATATCCTGAGGATTGATATATAGGGAGAAGAAATATAACTATAAATGTGATATCCTGTGGATTGATATATAGGGAGGGGAAATATAACTATAAATGTAATATCCTGAGGATTGATATATAGGGAGGGGAAATATAACTATACATGTGATATCCTGAGGATTGATATATAGGGAGGGGAAATATAACTATAAATGTGATATCCTGTGGATTGATATATAGGGAGGGGAAATATAACTATAAATGTGATATCCTGAGGATTGATATATAGGGAGAGGAAATATAACTATAAATGTGATATCCTGTGGATTGATATATAGGGAGGGGAAATATAACTATAAATGTGATATCCTGAGGATTATATAGGGAGGGGAAATATAACTATAAATGTGATATCCTGTGGATTGATATATAGGGAGGGGAAATATAACTATAAATGTGATATCCTGAGGATTGATATATAGGGAGGAGAAATATAACTATAAATGTGATATCCTGAGGATTGATATATAGGGAGGAGAAATATAACTATAAATGTGATATCCTGAGGATTGATATATAGGGAGAGGAAATATAACTATAAATGTGATATCCTGAGGATTGATATATAGGGAGGGGAAATATAACTATAAATGTGATATCCTGAGGATTGATATATAGGGAGAGGAAATATAACTATAAATGTGATATCCTGAGGATTGATATATAGGGAGAGGAAATATAACTATAAATGTGATATCCTGTGGATTGATATATAGCGAGGAGAAATATAACTATAAATGTGATATCCTGAGGATTGATATATAGGGAGGAGAAATATAACTATAAATGTGATATCATGAGGATTGATATATAGGGAGGAGAAATATAACTATAAATGTGATATCCTGAGGATTGATATATAGGGAGGGGAAATATAACTATAAATGTGATATCCTGAGGATTGATATATAGGGAGGAGAAATATAACTATAAATGTGATATCCTGTGGATTGATATATAGGGAGGAGAAATATAACTATAAATGTGATATCCTGAGGATTGATATATAGGGAGAGGAAATATAACTATAAATGTGATATCCTGAGGATTGATATATAGGGAGGGGAAATATAACTATAAATGTGATATCCTGAGGATTGATATATAGGGAGAGGAAATATAACTATAAATGTGATATCCTGTGGATTGATATATAGGGAGGAGAAATATAACTATAAATGTGATATCCTGAGGATTGATATATAGGGAGGAGAAATATAACTATAAATGTGATATCCTGAGGATTGATATATAGGGAGGAGAAATATAACTATAAATGTGATATCCCGAGGATTGATATATAGGGAGGGGAAATATAACTATAAATGTGATATCCTGAGGATTGATATATAGGGAGGGGAAATATAACTATGAATGTGATATCCTGAGGATTGATATATAGGGAGGGGAAATATAACTATAAATGTGATATCCTGAGGATTGATATATAGGGAGAAGAAATATAACTATAAATGTGATATCCTGTGGATTGATATATAGGGAGGGGAAATATAACTATAAATGTAATATCCTGAGGATTGATATATAGGGAGGGGAAATATAACTATAAATGTGATATCCTGAGGATTGATATATAGGGAGAGGAAATATAACTATACATGTGATATCCTGAGGATTGATATATAGGGAGGGGAAATATAACTATACATGTGATATCCTGAGGATTGATATATAGGGAGAGGAAATATAACTATAAATGTGATATCCTGTGGATTGATATATAGGGAGGGGAAATATAACTATAAATGTGATATCCTGAGGATTGATATATAGGGAGGGGAAATATAACTATAAATGTGATATCCTGAGGATTGATATATAGGGAGGGGAAATATAACTATAAATGTGATATCCTGTGGATTGATATATAGGGAGGGGAAATATAACTATACATGTGATATCCTGAGGATTGATATATAGGGAGAGGAAATATAACTATAAATGTGATATCCTGTGGATTGATATATAGGGAGGGGAAATATAACTATAAATGTGATATCCTGAGGATTGATATATAGGGAGGGGAAATATAACTATAAATGTGATATCCTGAGGATTGATATATAGGGAGGGGAAATATAACTATAAATGTGATATCCTGTGGATTGATATATAGGGAGAGGAAATGTAACTATAAATGTGATATCCTGAGGATTGATATATAGGGAGAGGAAATATAACTATAAATGTGATATCCTGAGGATTGATATATAGGGAGGGGAAATATAACTATAAATGTGATATCCTGAGGATTGATATATAGGGAGGGGAAATATAACTATAAATGTGATATCCTGAGGATTGATATATAGGGAGAGGAAATATAACTATAAATGTGATATCCTGAGGATTGATATATAGGGAGAGGAAATATAACTATAAATGTGATTTCCTGAGGATTGATATATAGGGAGAGGAAATATAACTATAAATGTGATATCCTGAGGATTGATATATAGGGAGAGGAAATATAACTATAAATGTGATATCCTGAGGATTGATATATAGGGAGAGAAAATATAACTATAAATGTGATATCCTGAGGATTGATATATAGGGAGGGGAAATATAACTATAAATGTGATATCCTGAGGATTGATATATAGGGAGAGGAAATATAACTATAAATGTGATATCCTGAGGATTGATATATAGGGAGAGGAAATATAACTATAAATGTGATATCCTGAGGATTGATATATAGGGAGGGGAAATATAACTATAAATGTGATATCCTGAGGATTGATATATAGGGAGAGGAAATATAACTATAAATGTGATATCCTGAGGATTGATATATAGGGAGGGGAAATATAACTATAAATGTGATATCCTGTGGATTGATATATAGGGAGAGGAAATATAACTATAAATGTGATATCCTGAGGATTGATATATAGGGAGAGGAAATATAACTATAAATGTGATATCCTGAGGATTGATATATAGGGAGGGGAAATATAACTATAAATGTGATATCCTGTGGATTGATATATAGGGAGGGGAAATATAACTATAAATGTGATATCCTGAGGATTGATATATAGGGAGGGGAAATATAACTATAAATGTGATATGCTGAGGATTGATATATAGGGAGGGGAAATATAACTATAAATGTGATATCCTGTGGATTGATATATAGGGAGGGGAAATATAACTATACATGTGATATCCTGAGGATTGATATATAGGGAGGAGAAATATAACTATAAATGTGATATCCTGAGGATTGATATATAGGGAGGGGAAATATAACTATAAATGTGATATCCTGAGGATTGATATATAGGGAGGGGAAATATAACTATAAATGTGATATCCTGAGGATTGATATATAGGGAGGGGAAATATAACTATAAATGTGATATCCTGAGGATTGATATATAGGGAGAGGAAATATAACTATAAATGTGATATCCTGAGGATTGATATATAGGGAGGGGAAATATAACTATAAATGTGATATCCTGTGGATTGATATATAGGGAGAGGAAATATAACTATAAAAGTGATATCCTGAGGATTGATATATAGGGAGGGGAAATATAACTATAAATGTGATATCCTGAGGATTGATATATAGGGAGGGGAAATATAACTATAAATGTGATATCCGGAGGATTGATATATAGGGAGGGGAAATAAAACTATAAATGTGATATCCTGAGGATTGATATATAGGGAGGGGAAATAAAACTATAAATGTGATATCCTGGGGATTGATATATAGGGAGGAGAAATATAACTATAAATGTGATATCCTGAGGATTGATATATAGGGAGGAGAAATATAACTATAAATGTGATATCCTGAGGATTGGTATATAGGGAGGAGAAATATAACTATAAATGTGATATCCTGAGGATTGATATATAGGGAGGGGAAATATAACTATAAATGTGATTTCCTGAGGATTGATATATAGGGAGGAGAAATATAACTATAAATGTGATATCCTGAGGATTGATATATAGGGAGGGGAAATATAACTATAAATGTGATTTCCTGAGGATTGATATATAGGGAGGGGAAATATAACTATAAATGTGATATCCTGAGGATTGATATTTAGGGAGGGGAAATATAACTATCAATGTGATATCCTGAGGATTGATATATAGGGAGGGGAAATATAACTATAAATGTGATATCCTGAGGATTGATATATAGGGAGGGGAAATATAACTATAAATGTGATATCTTGAGGATTGATATATAGGGAGGGGAAATATAACTATAAATGTGATATCCTGAGGATTGATATATAGGGAGAGGAAATATAACTATAAATGTGATATCCTGAGGATTGATATATAGGGAAGAGAAATATAACTATAAATGTGATATCCTGAGGATTGATATATAGGGAGGAGAAATATAACTATAAATGTGATATCCTGAGGATTGATATATAGGGAGGGGAAATATAACTATAAATGTGATATCTTGAGGATTGATATATAGGGGGGGGGGGGGGGATATAACTATAAATGTGATATCCTGAGGATTGATATATAGGGAGGGGAAATATAACTATAAATGTGATATCCTGAGGATTGATATATAGGGAGGAGAAATATAACTATAAATGTGATATCCTGAGGATTGATATATAGGGAGGGGAAATATAACTATAAATGTGATATCCTGAGGATTGATATATAGGGAGCGGAAATATAACTATAAATGTGATATCCTGAGGATTGATATATAGGGACGAGAAATATAACTATAAATGTGATATCCTGAGGATTGATATATAGGGAGGAGAAATATAACTATACATGTGATATCCTGAGGATTGATATATAGGGAGGGGAAATATAACTATAAATGTGATATCCTGAGGATTGATATAGAGGGAGGAGAAATATAACTATAAATGTGATATCCTGTGGATTGATATATAGGGAGCGGAAATATAACTATAAATGTGATATCCTGAGGATTGATATATAGGGAGGGGAAATATAACTATAAATGTGATATCATGTGGATTGATATATAGGGAGGGGAAATATAACTATAAATGTGATATCCTGTGGATTGATATATAGGGAGCGGAAATATAACTATAAATGTGATATCCTGAGGATTGATATATAGGGAGGGGAAATATAACTATAAATGTGATATCCTGTGGATTATATAGGGAGGGGAAATATAACTATAAATGTGATATCCTGAGGATTGGATCTTCACATTGACATCTTATTTAAGACTCCCATACATGATAACTAATGCGTGGAGAAAAAAATTAATATATTATGTTCAGAATTATGACTCGACATTCATAACAACAATGCTTGCTTGGTTGTATGCGAGAGTCGACATTTTACTGGCATGTGGAAAACACTTGCATGATCGCATCATTTCACTAAGAGAGGACGTTTGGTCCACGAAACTAATTTGACCTCGCCACTTTTTATTGAAATTCCTGAAGTCATGTATATATGTGCTCTACGGTATCGATAGTGCATGTTTCTATGATTTTCCTATTGGATTTAGGAACTGTTCTGACAGTGTGGAATTTGTTTAATTTTTATTTTATTTATGCATAAAGGAATGTTGTGAAACAAGAATGTGACCAATGTGTTGTCATATATTACATTACAGCTATGTATAGATTAACAGTAAAATGAAACAGTAAAACATCATTTCTAGCATCAGAGTAACATGCAGGTAAACCCATATAATGAAATGTTATAAAATCGAAAAATGTCAATAAATCATCGTCTAAGCATGAGCTCGTCATGTTTATGTTTAACAAGAGAATTAGATATCACTATTACATGTATTTATAGCATAGCTGCATTTTTGTGAAAAGGATGACAAATAACTCAGCCAAGCTTACAAGAAGGCCCAATCTGCTTATCTTGTTAAAACGTAGTTGTTTCTGACGCACGGCTTTCGTTATTTTGTTTACCTCTGATTGTACCATTATTGTTTTGATGAATCTTTTCAGTTCTACTGGAAATAGTATAATTACTGGATTATTTGGCTAAGCACTTGATTACTTATATGTGAAATTATTACTCATTATATTTATATTATATTTATTTATATTATATTAGGTTGTGATATAATTACCTATTATAACGTGATGATTTCCGTATTGGCCTAGTTATTAGTCTGAGGGTAAAAGTTTAAAAATTATAACTAATGAGGCGCTGGGATTGGCTTCATTATCAGCCATTAAGAACACTTAATATACTTGATACTATGTTCTGATTCGACGATTTCAGAGTGCGAATACAAAACTTACGCTCAAAACTATAATGACTAGCTAATGTCAACTTCAACTCTATTAAAACTTGAAAATAATACTCTTAATGACGGAGATATATTAATGTCACCTTCCACTCTATTAAGCATACAAATTATATGATAGATTCTGCAATCATTTGAATGTATATCATTTATCATTTCAGTTGAATCCTACCTTCCATACTGGTACAAACAGATTGCTAACCATAATAGCTTATGTAAGTACTTATATTTTTACAGTATTTAAAAATGAAAGAGTTGCTTTCTATTTGTAATGTTCTCACGAAACGTTTGCAGATACCAAAGCCGTAAATCGACGAATGACAGACAATACAATGGTGAGAATTAAAAGGACAAAATGATAAACAATGATCTACAAAACACTACACAGAAAACGTTTTGTCTAAAATGTTAAATCTTATTTATTTTAAAGTAGTTTACCTTTTCTTTATCGTTTTAATAAATTTATTTTTAATATTCTGTTAATCTCTAATGTCGTCTGGAAATATATTTGCAACTAGTTATATTGTAAATGGTGCTCATTTTATGTTCTAATGCAGTTGTTTATGTAGCGCCTTTTCTGATTGAAAGCTTCAACTATTTTACCATCAGACAGTTTGCAAATGCAGAAACAATGCATCCGTTTATTAAAAATGCAATTAAAAAGCTTATTTATCAGAAATTGCTTTAGAATGGAGATGTAATGTAATGTTGCCAGTAAACTCAATTTGCAGCCATCCAGTGCAACAATCAAATCAACAATTGATTCTGGAATTCTTCATATCCAATACACTTTGTATTATGATATGACATCATCGTGTCACACATTTTCATTTTCATCCTGACGAAACATATTTTAATGTTATTCTCATACAAAAACCGTTTATTTGACTTAAAACATAGTTCTTAAAATTCTACAGTTAGTATGAGAGAATGTGCTTTGCTTGAAAACTTGTAAAAGATTTCAGATAATATTTCGAGATTTGTTTTGTAGCTGACTGATGTTGAAGTTGGCGGTTCAACGGTTTTTCCAAAACTTGGAATAGCTGTGTCTCCTGTGAAGGTAAAAATACATTTAATACTAAGACCAGTTTCTTGGGATATGCAAACATGTCATGTCTCATATTGGAGTGGGTTAGGGTTAGGATTATGGCGTTTAACGCCACTTTCAACAATATTTCAGTTATATCGTGGAGGTCAGTTTTATTGGTGGAGGATAGCGGAGTGCCTGGAGAAAGTCACTGACAAACTGTATTACATAATGTTGTATCGAGTACACCGCACCATGAGCGGGATTCGAACTCACAACGTGTGTGGTGAAAGACACTGATTGCATAGACAGTTGTAAATCCAATTAGTATACATTCACGACCACGACGATCCCCATATTGGAGTGAGAACATGTACTCTGGATATATTAATATCACACATCCTATACTGAAATGAGACCAGGTTCTCCAGACATTTCGTGTCCCAAATGTCGAGCGTACCCGAGGAAGGTTATTCCAGAAACGTGCCGTGCGCACTAAATTAGATATCTACGTTTTAATTTGTAAATGATATCAATCGTTTTTTACATTACAATATATTGGGATACCAACCTAATAAAAGGACAGGACAAACGGAAGTATTGACCTACAATAGTGATAAACAAAATATATACTTAGCACATCTATTATTTCTTACCTAAGAATTCCACGACTAGGATGTTGATAAACAAGAACTAACACTTAACCATTATAAAGGATCGAGTAGTAGTTGAAACTATATTCTGATTATTTTTTTAACAGGGTTCGGCTCTGTTCTTCACAAACCTTGACAACAATGGACAGGGTGACCCCTTGACACTTCATGGTGGATGTCCAGTATTTTTTGGGTCAAAATGGATAGCAAACAAATGGGTGCATACAAAGGATCAGGATACAAACTTTTTACAAACAATACCATCCATGTGGACATAATGCAAATTTGTTTACAATAAAATTAACAAAATAATTTAAAATAAACGGAGGTGAAATTCCAACAGAAAAAATAGAGAAAGGTTTGAAGATACAAAGGGGTAAGATGTAAATAGAAGAAGGACAAGTAATACAAAAGCCTCAAGAAAAAGGACGGACCAACAATGATCTTCAAAAACAGTACACAGAAAACTAAAGATTGAGCAACACCTACACCACTAAAAACTAGGGTAACTTCATGTGCTTGGTTTAAAATGATTATCATCAGTAATTGCATGACTTCTGATCAGGATGCATTTTCATGTTCTTTTAACTCCAAATATTAGTTGTTCCTCTTCTCCCTAATATACCCCTGTAAATTGTCATCCACATCTATCAACTACCAACATATACTCTTGATTATAAAATGATATTTACAAAACATACCAACAATGATAAATATTATTATATATATGAACGGAGCATAATAAAATGTGAAGACCAAACATTGAAACATTGAGATGATTACAAATTTGTTCTGTAAGGTGCTGAATATTTTTGTCTAGTTCACTCTAGCCACCAAAACGATGACAAACCACATTATTACATGACTGTAATTTAGCTTGCCTATAATTGGCTTAAAACTAATTAAGAGGTTTTGAGAACTTGCGATATCCCCCTCCTGTCTAAAAATAGATCCTGGCAGGTGTCCGGAAAGTGATATCCCTCTCGCAAGGTATAAAAATTAATGGGGAAAAACAGACTTTTGCTATCCTATCAAATTCGTTCTTTCGTTGTTCAATAACCAATGAGATTGCGCTTAACATTTGTTTTTCGGCTGAATCATAAACAAACGCTCCAAAATTGCGATATTTGTATTGGTGTGATGATGAATTTGTAAGTTAGATAACAATAAAACATTTTCGTGATATAAAACAATTATTGACTTTGGAATAGGTTGCTATTTGGTTTATCAACCTTTAAAGACGTATATATTCACCTCGCCTACGGCTCAGTGAATATTACATTTTTTCAGGTTGATAAATCCAGATAACAACCTATTCCAAAGTCAATAATTGTATAATATTCATGTCCTGCACAAAGCTATTCACGACAAGAACAGCTCATACAGTTGAATAAAATATATCTACAAACAGTAAGCTGACTAACACGCCACCAATGATGAACTTTGTACTTCCTATCATGTAATTTTCATGCTGTCCTATCTTACCTTTTTGTGTTGTGAGGATCCCTATGGTGGTCCGGAAAACCTATTAGATATATGTATTGTTGTTGTATTAACTAAAAAAGAAAAGGTGAAATACCAATTAGAACAATACAAAACCACAGTCAGGAGAGACAAAACAACACCATTCAAATCCAACATAAATAACAACACTACATCGGATAACACAAAATCCTACTAAAATAAGGGGGGAAATGTGTCTTTTAGTTTATTGTCAACTTTATCTTTTATTTTGATTAAATGTATAGATATTTTATTGTCTTAGCGTGAAAGGTAAAATACCAAATACCAATGAAAGAGAACAATGAGAGAGAACAATACAAAATACCAATGAGAGAGAACAATACAATATTACAATGAGAGAGAACAATACAAAATACCAATGAGAGAGAACAATACAAATTACCAATGAGAGAGAACAATACAAAATACCAATGAGAGAGAACAATACAATATTACAATGAGAGAGAACAATACAAAATACCAATGAGAGAGAACAATACAAAATACCAATGAGAGAGAACAATACAAAATACCAATGAGAGAGAACAATACAAAATACCAATGAGAGAGAACAATACAAAATACCAATGAGAGAGAACAATACGAAATACCAATGAGAGAGAACAATACAACATACCAATGAGAGAGAACAATACAATATTACAATGAGAGAGAACAATACAAAATTCCAATGAGAGAACAATACAAAATACCAATGAGAGAGAACAATACAATATTACAATGAGAGAGAACAATACAAAATACCAATGAGAGAACAATACAAAATACCAATGAGAGAGAACAATACAATATTACAATGAGAGAGAACAATACAAAATACCAATGAGAGAACAATACAAAATACCAATGAGAGAGAACAATACAATATTACAATGAGAGAGAACAATACAAAATACCAATGAGAGAGAACAATACGATATACCAATGAGAGAGAACAATACAAAATACTAATGAGAGAGAACAATACCAAATACCAATGTGAGAGAACAATACCAAATACCAATGAGAGAGAACAATACAAAATACTAATGAGAGAGAACAATACAATATTACAATGAGAGAGAACAATACAATATTACAATGAGAGAGAACAATACAATATTACAATGAGAGAGAACAATACAACATACCAATGAGAGAGAACAATACAAAATACTAATGAGAGAGAACAATACAATATTACAATGAGAGAGAACAATACAATATTACAATGAGAGAGAACAATGCAAAATACCAATGAGAGAGAACAATACAAAATACCAATGAGAGAGAACAAAATACCAATGAGAGAGAACAATACAAAATACCAATGAGAGAGAACAATACAATATTACAATGAGAGAGAACAATACAAAATACCAATGAGAGAGAACAATACAATATTACAATGAGAGAGAACAATACAAAATACCAATGAGAGAGAACAATACGAAATACCAATGAGAGAGAACAATACCAAATACCAATGAGAGAGAACAATACAAAATACCAATGAGAGAGAACAATACAAAATACCAATGAGAGAGAACAATACAAAATACCAATGAGAGAGAACAATACAAAATACCAATGAGAGAGAACAATACAAAATACCAATGAGAGAGAACAATACAATATTACAATGAGAGAGAACAATACAAAATTACAATGAGAGAACAATACAATATTACAATGAGAGAGAACAATACAAAATACCATTGAGAGAGAACAATACAAAATACCAATGAGAGAGAACAATACAAAATACCAATGAGAGAGAACAATACAAAACTCCAATGAGAGAGAACAATACCAAATACCAATGAGAGAGAACAATACAATATTACAATGAGAGAGAACAATACAATATACCAATGAGAGAGAACAATACAAAATACCAATGAGAGAGAACAATACAAAATACCAATGAGAGAGAACAATACAATATTACAATGAGAGAACAATATAAAATATCAATGAGAGAGAACAATACAATATTACAATGAGAGAGAACAATACAAAATATCAATGAGAGAGAACAATACAAAACTCCAATGAGAGAGAACAATACAAAATACCAATGAGAGAACAATACAAAATACCAATGAGAGAGAACAATACCAAATACCAATGAGAGAGAACAATACAATATTACAATGAGAGAGAACAATACAATATTACAATGAGAGAACAATACAATATTACAATGAGAGAGAACAATACAAAATACCAATGAGAGAGAACAATACAATATTACAATGAGAGAGAACAATACAATATTACAATGAGAGAACAATACAAAATACCAATGAGAGAGAACAATACAAAATACCAATGAGAGAGAACAATACAATATTACAATGAGAGAGAACAATACCAAATACCAATGAGAGAGAACAATGCAAAATACCAATGAGAGAGAACAAAACAAAATACCAATGAGAGAGAACAATACAAAATAACAATGAGAGAGAACAATACCAAATACCAATGAGAGAGAACAATACAATATTACAATGAGAGAGAACAATACAATATACCAATGAGAGAGAACAATACAAAATACCAATGAGAGAGAACAATACAATATTACAATGAGAGAACAATACAAAATACCAATGAGAGAGAACAATACAATATTACAATGAGAGAGAACAATACAAAATATCAATGAGAGAGAACAATACAATATTACAATGAGAGAGAACAATACAAAATACCAATGAGAGAGAACAATACAAAATACCAATGAGAGAGAACAATACAAAACTCCAATGAGAGAGAACAATACAAAATACCAATGAGAGAACAATACAAAATACCAATGAGAGAGAACAATACAAAATACCAATGAGAGAGAACAATACAAATACCAATGAGAGAGAACAATACAAAATACCAATGAGAGAGAACAATACAAAATACCAATGAGAGAGAACAATACAAAATACCAATGAGAGAGAACAATACAAAATACCAATGAGAGAGAACAATACAATATTACAATGAGAGAGAACAATACAATATTACAATGAGAGAACAATACAATATTACAATGAGAGAGAACAATACAATATTACAATGAGAGAGAACAATACAAAATACCAATGAGAGAGAACAATACAAAATTACAATGAGAGAGAACAATACAAAATACCAATGAGAGAGAACAATACAAAATACCAATGAGAGAGAACAATACAATATTACAATGAGAGAGAACAATACAATATTACAATGAGAGAACAATACAATATTACAATGAGAGAGAACAATACAAAATACCAATGAGAGAGAACAATACAAAATTACAATGAGAGAGAACAATACAAAATACCAATAAGAGAGAACAATACAATATTACAATGAGAGAGAACAATACAATATTACAATGAGAGAGAACAATACAAATTGCCAATGAGAGAGAACAATACAAAATACCAATGAGAGATAACAATACAAAATACCAATGAGAGAGAACAATACAAAATACTAATGAGAGAGAACAATACAAAATACCAATGAGAGAGAACAATACAATATTACAATGAGAGAACAATACAATATTACAATGAGAGAGAACAATACAAAATACCAATGAGAGAGAACAATACAAAATACCAATGAGAGAGAACAATACAATATTACAATGAGAGAGAACAATACAAAATACCAATGAGAGAGAACAATACAATATACCAATGAGAGAGAACAATACAAAATACCAATGAGAGAGAACAATACAATATTACAATGAGAGAGAACAATACAATATTACAATGAGAGAGAACAATACAATATTACAATGAGAGAGAACAATACCAAATACCAATGAGAGAGAACAATACAAAATACCAATGAGAGAGAACAATACAATATTACAATGAGAGAGAACAATACAATATTACAATGAGAGAGAACAATACAATATTACAATGAGAGAGAACAATACAAAATACCAATGAGAGAGAACAATACCAAATACCAATGAGAGAGAACAATACCAAATAACAATTAGAGAGAACAATACAATATTACAATGAGAGAGAACAATACAAAATACCAATGAGAGAAAACAATACAATATTACAATGAGAGAGAACAATACAAAAACCAATGAGAGAGAACAATACAAAATACCAATGAGAGAGAACAATACCAAATACCAATGAGAGAGAACAATACAAAATATCAATGAGAGAGAACAATACCAAATACTAATGAGAGAGAACAATACAAAATACCAATGAGAGAGAACAATACAAAATACCAATGAGAGAGAACAATACAAAATACCAATGAGAGAGAACAATACAATATTACAATGAGAGAGAACAATACAAAATACCAATGAGAGAGAACAATACAAAATACCAATGAGAGAGAACAATACAATATTACAATGAGAGAGAACAATACAAAATACCAATGAGAGAGAACAATACAAAATACCAATGAGAGAGAACAATACCAAATACCAATGAGAGAGAACAATACAATATTACAATGAGAGAGAACAATACAATATTACAATGAGAGAACAATACAATATTACAATGAGAGAGAACAATACAAAATACCAATGAGAGAGAACAATACAAAATACCAATGAGAGAGAACAATACAAAATACCAACGAGAGAGAACAATACAAAATACCAATGAGAGACAACAATACAAAATACCAATGAGAGAGAACAATACAATATTACAATGAGAGAGAACAATACAATATTACAATGAGAGAGAACAATACAAAATACCAATGAGAGAGAACAATACAAAATACCAATGAGAGAGAACAATGCAAAATACCAATGAGAGAGAACAATACAATATTACAATGAGAGAGAACAATACAAAATACCAATGAGAGAGAACAATACAATACTACAATGAGAGAGAACAATACAATATTACAATGAGAGAACAATACAATATTACAATGAGAGAGAACAATACAAAATACCAATGAGAGAGAACAATACCAAATACCAATGAGAGAGAACAATACAAAATACCAATGAGAGAGAACAATACCAAATACCAATGAGAGAGAACAATGCAAAATACCAATGAGAGAGAACAATACAATATTACAATGAGAGAGAACAATACAATATTACAATGAAGGAGAACAATACAAAATACCAATGAGAGAGAACAATACAATATTACAATGAGAGAGAACAATACAATATTACAATGAGAGAACAATACAATATTACAATGAGAGAGAACAATACAAAATACCAATGAGAGAGAACAATACAAAATACCAATGAGAGAGAACAATACAAAATACCAATGAGAGAGAACAATATCAAATATCAATGAGAGAGAACAATGCAAAATACCAATGAGAGAGAACAATACAAAATACCAATGAGAGAGAACAATACAATATTACAATGAGAGAGAACAATACAAAATACCAATGAGAGAACAATACAAAATACCAATGAGAGAGAACAATACAATATTACAATGACAGAGAACAATACAAAATACCAATGAGAGAGAACAATACCAAATACCAATGAGAGAGAACAATGCAAAATACCAATGAGAGAGAACAATACAATATTACAATGAGAGAAAACAATACAATATTACAATGAGAGAGAACAATACAAAATACCAATGAGAGAGAACAATACAATATTACAATGAGAGAGAACAATACAATATTACAATGAGAGAACAATACAATATTACAATGAGAGAGAACAATACAAAATACCAATGAGAGAGAACAATACAAAATACCAATGAGAGAGAACAATACAAAATACCAATGAGAGAGAACAATACCAAATACCAATGAGAGAGAACAATGCAAAATACCAATGAGAAAGAACAATACAAAATACCAATGAGAGAGAACAATACAAAATACCAATGAGAGAGAACAATACAAAATACCAATGAGAGAGAACAATACAATATTACAATGAGAGAGAACAATACAATATTACAATGAGAGAACAATACAATATTACAATGAGAGAGAACAATACAAAATACTAATGAGAGAGAACAATACAAAATACCAATGAGAGAGAACAATACAAAATACCAATGAGAGAGAACAATACAAAATACCAACGAGAGAGAACAATACAAAATACCAATGAGAGAGAACAATACAAAATACCAATGAGAGAGAACAATACAATATTACAATGAGAGAGAACAATACAATATTACAATGAGAGAACAATACAATATTACAATGAGAGAGAACAATACAAAATACCAATGAGAGAGAACAATACAATATTACAATGAGAGAGAACAATACAATATTACAATGAGAGAGAACAATACAAAAGACCAATGAGAGAGAACAATACAAAATACCAATGAGAGAGAACAATACAATATTACAATGAGAGAGAACAATACAAAATACCAATGAGAGAGAACAATACGAAATACCAATGAGAGAGAACAATACCAAATACCAATGAGAGAGAACAATACAAAATACCAATGAGAGAGAACAATACAAAATACCAATGAGAGAGAACAATACAAAATACCAATGAGAGAGAACAATACAAAATACCAATGAGAGAGAACAATACAATATTACAATGAGAGAGAACAATACAAAAGACCAATGAGAGAGAACAATACAAAATACCAATGAGAGAGAACAATACCAAATACCAATGAGAGAGAACAATACAAAATACCAATAAGAGAACAATACCAAATACTAATGAGAGAGAACAATACAATATTACAATGAGAGAGAACAATACAATATTACAATGAGAGAGAACAATACAAAAGACCAATGAGAGAGAACAATACAAAATACCAATGAGAGAGAACAATACCAAATACCAATGAGAGAGAACAATGCAAAATACCAATGAGAGAGATCAATACAATATTACAATGAGAGAGAACAATACAATATTACAATGAGAGAACAATACAATATTACAATGAGAGAGAACAATACAAAATACCAATGAGAGAGAACAATACAATATTACAATGAGAGAGAACAATACAATATTACAATGAGAGAGAACAATACAAAAGACCAATGAGAGAGAACAATACAAAATACCAATGAGAGAGAACAATACAATATTACAATGAGAGAGAATAATACAAAATACCAATGAGAGAGAACAATACCAAATACCAATGAGAGAGAACAATACCAAATACCAATGAGAGAGAATAATACAAAATACCAATGAGAGAGAACAATACAATATTACAATGAGAGAGAACAATACAATATTACAATGAGAGAACAATACAATATTACAATGAGAGAGAACAATACAAAATACCAATGAGAGAGAACAATACAATATTACAATGAGAGAGAACAATACAATATTACAATGAGAGAGAACAATACAAAAGACCAATGAGAGAGAACAATACAAAATACCAATGAGAGAGAACAATACAATATTACAATGAGAGAGAACAATACAAAATACCAATGAGAGAGAACAATACAAAATACCAATGAGAGAGAACAATACAATATTACAATGAGAGAGAACAATACAATATTACAATGAGAGAGAACAATACAAAAGACCAATGAGAGAGAACAATACAAAATACCAATGAGAGAGAACAATACCAAATACCAATGAGAGAGAACAATACCAAATACCAATGAGAGAGAACAATACAAAATACCAATGAGAGAGAACAATACAATATTACAATGAGAGAGAACAATACAATATTACAATGAGAGAACAATACAATATTACAATGAGAGAGAACAATACAATATTACAATGAGAGAGAACAATACAATATTACAATGAGAGAGAACAATACAAAAGACCAATGAGAGAGAACAATACAAAATACCAATGAGAGAGAACAATACAATATTACAATGAGAGAGAACAATACAAAATACCAATGAGAGAGAACAATACAAAATACCAATGAGAGAGAACAATACAAAATACTAATGAGAGAGAACAATACAATATTACGATGAGAGAGAACAATACGAAATACCAATGAGAGAGAACAATACGAAATACCAATGAGAGAGAACAATACCAAATACCAATGAGAGAGAACAATACGAAATACCAATGAGAGAGAACAATACAATATTACAATGAGAGAGAACAATACAAAATACCAATGAGAGAGAACAATGCAAAATACCAATGAGAGAGAACAATACAAAATACCAATGAGAGAGAACAATACAATATTACAATGAGAGAGAACAATACAAAATACCAATGAGAGAGAACAATACGAAATACCAATGAGAGAGAACAATACCAAATACCAATGAGAGAGAACAATACAAAATACCAATGAGAGAGAACAATGCAAAATACCAACGAGAGAGAACAATACAAAATACCAATGAGAGAGAACAATACAATATTACAATGAGAGAGAACAATACAATATACCAATGAGAGAGAACAATACAATATTACAATGAGAGAGAACAATACAAAATACCAATGAGAGAGAACAATACGAAATACCAATGAGAGAGAACAATACCAAATACCAATGAGAGAGAACAATACAAAATACCAATGAGAGAGAACAATACAATATTACAATGAGAGAGAACAATACAAAATACCAATGAGAGAGAACAATACAAAATACCAATGAGAGAGCACAATACCAAATACCAATGAGAGAGAACAATACAAAATACCAATGAGAGAGAACAATACAAAATACCAATGAGAGAGAACAATACAATATTACAATGAGAGAACAATACAATATTACAATGAGAGAGAACAATACAAAATATCAATGAGAGAGAACAATACAAAATACCAATGAGAGAGAACAATGCAAAATACCAATGAGAGAGAACAATACAAAATACCAATGAGAGAGAACAATACAATATTACAATGAGAGAGAACAATACAATATTACAATGAGAGAGAACAATACAAAATATCAATGAGAGAGAACAATACAAAATACCAATGAGAGAGAACAATACAAAATACCAATGAGAGAGAACAATACAATATTACAATGAGAGAGAACAATACAAAATACAAATGAGAGAGAACAATACGAAATACCAATGAGAGAGAACAATACCAAATACCAATGAGAGAGAACAATACAAAATACCAATGAGAGAGAACAATACAAAATACCAATGAGAGAGAACAATACGAAATACCAATGAGAGAGAACAATACCAAATACCAATGAGAGAGAACAATACAAAATACCAATGAGAGAGAACAATACAAAATACCAATGAGAGAGAACAATACAAAATATCAATGAGAGAGAACAATACAAAATACCAATGAGAGAGAACAATACAATATTACAATGAGAGAACAATACAAAATACCAATGAGAGAGAACAATACAAAATACCAACGAGAGAGAACAATACAAAATACCAATGAGAGAGAACAATACAATATTACAATGAGAGAGAACAATACAATATACCAATGAGAGAGAACAATACAATATTACAATGAGAGAGAACAATACAAAATACCAATGAGAGAGAACAATACGAAATACCAATGAGAGAGAACAATACCAAATACCAATGAGAGAGAACAATACAAAATACCAATGAGAGAGAACAATACAATATTACAATGAGAGAGAACAATACAAAATACCAATGAGAGAGAACAATACAAAATACCAATGAGAGAGAACAATACAAAATACCAATGAGAGAGAACAATACAATATTACAATGAGAGAGAACAATACCAAATACTAATTAGAGAGAACAATACAATAGTACAATGAGAGAGAACAATACAATATTACAATGAGAGAACAATACAAAATATCAATGAGAGAGAACAATACAAAATATCAATGAGAGAGAACAATACAAAATACCAATGAGAGAGAACAATACAAAATACCAATGAGAGAGAACAATACAAAATACCAATGAGAGAGAACAATACAAAATACCAATGAGAGAGAACAATACAAAATACCAATGAGAGAGAACAATACAAAATACCAATGAGAGAGAACAATACAAAATACCAATGAGAGAGAACAATACAATATTACAATGAGAGAGAACAATACAAAAGACCAATGAGAGAGAACAATACAAAATACCAATGAGAGAGAACAATACCAAATACCAATGAGAGAGAACAATACAAAATACCAATGAGAGAACAATACCAAATACTAATGAGAGAGAACAATACAATATTACAATGAGAGAGAACAATACAATATTACAATGAGAGAGAACAATACAATATTACAATGAGAGAGAACAATACAAAAGACCAATGAGAGAGAACAATACAAAATACCAATGAGAGAGAACAATACCAAATACCAATGAGAGAGAACAATGCAAAATACCAATGAGAGAGATCAATACAATATTACAATGAGAGAGAACAATACAATATTACAATGAGAGAACAATACAATATTACAATGAGAGAGAACAATACAAAATACCAATGAGAGAGAACAATACAATATTACAATGAGAGAGAACAATACAATATTACAATGAGAGAGAACAATACAAAAGACCAATGAGAGAGAACAATACAAAATACCAATGAGAGAGAACAATACAATATTACAATGAGAGAGAATAATACAAAATACCAATGAGAGAGAACAATACCAAATACCAATGAGAGAGAACAATACCAAATACCAATGAGAGAGAATAATACAAAATACCAATGAGAGAGAACAATACAATATTACAATGAGAGAGAACAATACAATATTACAATGAGAGAACAATACAATATTACAATGAGAGAGAACAATACAAAATACCAATGAGAGAGAACAATACAATATTACAATGAGAGAGAACAATACAATATTACAATGAGAGAGAACAATACAAAAGACCAATGAGAGAGAACAATACAAAATACCAATGAGAGAGAACAATACAATATTACAATGAGAGAGAACAATACAAAATACCAATGAGAGAGAACAATACAAAATACCAATGAGAGAGAACAATACAATATTACAATGAGAGAGAACAATACAATATTACAATGAGAGAGAACAATACAAAAGACCAATGAGAGAGAACAATACAAAATACCAATGAGAGAGAACAATACCAAATACCAATGAGAGAGAACAATACCAAATACCAATGAGAGAGAACAATACAAAATACCAATGAGAGAGAACAATACAATATTACAATGAGAGAGAACAATACAATATTACAATGAGAGAACAATACAATATTACAATGAGAGAGAACAATACAATATTACAATGAGAGAGAACAATACAATATTACAATGAGAGAGAACAATACAAAAGACCAATGAGAGAGAACAATACAAAATACCAATGAGAGAGAACAATACAATATTACAATGAGAGAGAACAATACAAAATACCAATGAGAGAGAACAATACAAAATACCAATGAGAGAGAACAATACAAAATACTAATGAGAGAGAACAATACAATATTACGATGAGAGAGAACAATACGAAATACCAATGAGAGAGAACAATACGAAATACCAATGAGAGAGAACAATACCAAATACCAATGAGAGAGAACAATACGAAATACCAATGAGAGAGAACAATACAATATTACAATGAGAGAGAACAATACAAAATACCAATGAGAGAGAACAATGCAAAATACCAATGAGAGAGAACAATACAAAATACCAATGAGAGAGAACAATACAATATTACAATGAGAGAGAACAATACAAAATACCAATGAGAGAGAACAATACGAAATACCAATGAGAGAGAACAATACCAAATACCAATGAGAGAGAACAATACAAAATACCAATGAGAGAGAACAATGCAAAATACCAACGAGAGAGAACAATACAAAATACCAATGAGAGAGAACAATACAATATTACAATGAGAGAGAACAATACAATATACCAATGAGAGAGAACAATACAATATTACAATGAGAGAGAACAATACAAAATACCAATGAGAGAGAACAATACGAAATACCAATGAGAGAGAACAATACCAAATACCAATGAGAGAGAACAATACAAAATACCAATGAGAGAGAACAATACAATATTACAATGAGAGAGAACAATACAAAATACCAATGAGAGAGAACAATACAAAATACCAATGAGAGAGCACAATACCAAATACCAATGAGAGAGAACAATACAAAATACCAATGAGAGAGAACAATACAAAATACCAATGAGAGAGAACAATACAATATTACAATGAGAGAACAATACAATATTACAATGAGAGAGAACAATACAAAATATCAATGAGAGAGAACAATACAAAATACCAATGAGAGAGAACAATGCAAAATACCAATGAGAGAGAACAATACAAAATACCAATGAGAGAGAACAATACAATATTACAATGAGAGAGAACAATACAATATTACAATGAGAGAGAACAATACAAAATATCAATGAGAGAGAACAATACAAAATACCAATGAGAGAGAACAATACAAAATACCAATGAGAGAGAACAATACAATATTACAATGAGAGAGAACAATACAAAATACAAATGAGAGAGAACAATACAAAATACCAATGAGAGAGAACAATACCAAATACCAATGAGAGAGAACAATACAAAATACCAATGAGAGAGAACAATACAAAATACCAATGAGAGAGAACAATACGAAATACCAATGAGAGAGAACAATACCAAATACCAATGAGAGAGAACAATACAAAATACCAATGAGAGAGAACAATACAAAATACCAATGAGAGAGAACAATACAAAATATCAATGAGAGAGAACAATACAAAATACCAATGAGAGAGAACAATACAATATTACAATGAGAGAACAATACAAAATACCAATGAGAGAGAACAATACAAAATACCAACGAGAGAGAACAATACAAAATACCAATGAGAGAGAACAATACAATATTACAATGAGAGAGAACAATACAATATACCAATGAGAGAGAACAATACAATATTACAATGAGAGAGAACAATACAAAATACCAATGAGAGAGAACAATACGAAATACCAATGAGAGAGAACAATACCAAATACCAATGAGAGAGAACAATACAAAATACCAATGAGAGAGAACAATACAATATTACAATGAGAGAGAACAATACAAAATACCAATGAGAGAGAACAATACAAAATACCAATGAGAGAGAACAATACAAAATACCAATGAGAGAGAACAATACAATATTACAATGAGAGAGAACAATACCAAATACTAATTAGAGAGAACAATACAATAGTACAATGAGAGAGAACAATACAATATTACAATGAGAGAACAATACAAAATATCAATGAGAGAGAACAATACAAAATATCAATGAGAGAGAACAATACAAAATACCAATGAGAGAGAACAATACAAAATACCAATGAGAGAGAACAATACAAAATACCAATGAGAGAGAACAATACAAAATACCAATGAGAGAGAACAATACAAAATACCAATGAGAGAGAACAATACGAAATACCAATGAGAGAGAACAATACAACATACCAATGAGAGAGAACAATACAATATTACAATGAGAGAGAACAATACAAAATTCCAATGAGAGAACAATACAAAATACCAATGAGAGAGAACAATACAATATTACAATGAGAGAGAACAATACAAAATACCAATGAGAGAACAATACAAAATACCAATGAGAGAGAACAATACAATATTACAATGACAGAGAACAATACAAAATACCAATGAGAGAGAACAATACCAAATACCAATGAGAGAGAACAATGCAAAATACCAATGAGAGAGAACAATACAATATTACAATGAGAGAAAACAATACAATATTACAATGAGAGAGAACAATACAAAATACCAATGAGAGAGAACAATACAATATTACAATGAGAGAGAACAATACAATATTACAATGAGAGAACAATACAATATTACAATGAGAGAGAACAATACAAAATACCAATGAGAGAGAACAATACAAAATACCAATGAGAGAGAACAATACAAAATACCAATGAGAGAGAACAATACCAAATACCAATGAGAGAGAACAATGCAAAATACCAATGAGAAAGAACAATACAAAATACCAATGAGAGAGAACAATACAAAATACCAATGAGAGAGAACAATACAAAATACCAATGAGAGAGAACAATACAATATTACAATGAGAGAGAACAATACAATATTACAATGAGAGAACAATACAATATTACAATGAGAGAGAACAATACAAAATACTAATGAGAGAGAACAATACAAAATACCAATGAGAGAGAACAATACAAAATACCAATGAGAGAGAACAATACAAAATACCAACGAGAGAGAACAATACAAAATACCAATGAGAGAGAACAATACAAAATACCAATGAGAGAGAACAATACAATATTACAATGAGAGAGAACAATACAATATTACAATGAGAGAACAATACAATATTACAATGAGAGAGAACAATACAAAATACCAATGAGAGAGAACAATACAATATTACAATGAGAGAGAACAATACAATATTACAATGAGAGAGAACAATACAAAAGACCAATGAGAGAGAACAATACAAAATACCAATGAGAGAGAACAATACAATATTACAATGAGAGAGAACAATACAAAATACCAATGAGAGAGAACAATACGAAATACCAATGAGAGAGAACAATACCAAATACCAATGAGAGAGAACAATACAAAATACCAATGAGAGAGAACAATACAAAATACCAATGAGAGAGAACAATACAAAATACCAATGAGAGAGAACAATACAAAATACCAATGAGAGAGAACAATACAATATTACAATGAGAGAGAACAATACAAAAGACCAATGAGAGAGAACAATACAAAATACCAATGAGAGAGAACAATACCAAATACCAATGAGAGAGAACAATACAAAATACCAATAAGAGAACAATACCAAATACTAATGAGAGAGAACAATACAATATTACAATGAGAGAGAACAATACAATATTACAATGAGAGAGAACAATACAAAAGACCAATGAGAGAGAACAATACAAAATACCAATGAGAGAGAACAATACCAAATACCAATGAGAGAGAACAATGCAAAATACCAATGAGAGAGATCAATACAATATTACAATGAGAGAGAACAATACAATATTACAATGAGAGAACAATACAATATTACAATGAGAGAGAACAATACAAAATACCAATGAGAGAGAACAATACAATATTACAATGAGAGAGAACAATACAATATTACAATGAGAGAGAACAATACAAAAGACCAATGAGAGAGAACAATACAAAATACCAATGAGAGAGAACAATACAATATTACAATGAGAGAGAATAATACAAAATACCAATGAGAGAGAACAATACCAAATACCAATGAGAGAGAACAATACCAAATACCAATGAGAGAGAATAATACAAAATACCAATGAGAGAGAACAATACAATATTACAATGAGAGAGAACAATACAATATTACAATGAGAGAACAATACAATATTACAATGAGAGAGAACAATACAAAATACCAATGAGAGAGAACAATACAATATTACAATGAGAGAGAACAATACAATATTACAATGAGAGAGAACAATACAAAAGACCAATGAGAGAGAACAATACAAAATACCAATGAGAGAGAACAATACAATATTACAATGAGAGAGAACAATACAAAATACCAATGAGAGAGAACAATACAAAATACCAATGAGAGAGAACAATACAATATTACAATGAGAGAGAACAATACAATATTACAATGAGAGAGAACAATACAAAAGACCAATGAGAGAGAACAATACAAAATACCAATGAGAGAGAACAATACCAAATACCAATGAGAGAGAACAATACCAAATACCAATGAGAGAGAACAATACAAAATACCAATGAGAGAGAACAATACAATATTACAATGAGAGAGAACAATACAATATTACAATGAGAGAACAATACAATATTACAATGAGAGAGAACAATACAATATTACAATGAGAGAGAACAATACAATATTACAATGAGAGAGAACAATACAAAAGACCAATGAGAGAGAACAATACAAAATACCAATGAGAGAGAACAATACAATATTACAATGAGAGAGAACAATACAAAATACCAATGAGAGAGAACAATACAAAATACCAATGAGAGAGAACAATACAAAATACTAATGAGAGAGAACAATACAATATTACGATGAGAGAGAACAATACGAAATACCAATGAGAGAGAACAATACGAAATACCAATGAGAGAGAACAATACCAAATACCAATGAGAGAGAACAATACGAAATACCAATGAGAGAGAACAATACAATATTACAATGAGAGAGAACAATACAAAATACCAATGAGAGAGAACAATGCAAAATACCAATGAGAGAGAACAATACAAAATACCAATGAGAGAGAACAATACAATATTACAATGAGAGAGAACAATACAAAATACCAATGAGAGAGAACAATACGAAATACCAATGAGAGAGAACAATACCAAATACCAATGAGAGAGAACAATACAAAATACCAATGAGAGAGAACAATGCAAAATACCAACGAGAGAGAACAATACAAAATACCAATGAGAGAGAACAATACAATATTACAATGAGAGAGAACAATACAATATACCAATGAGAGAGAACAATACAATATTACAATGAGAGAGAACAATACAAAATACCAATGAGAGAGAACAATACGAAATACCAATGAGAGAGAACAATACCAAATACCAATGAGAGAGAACAATACAAAATACCAATGAGAGAGAACAATACAATATTACAATGAGAGAGAACAATACAAAATACCAATGAGAGAGAACAATACAAAATACCAATGAGAGAGCACAATACCAAATACCAATGAGAGAGAACAATACAAAATACCAATGAGAGAGAACAATACAAAATACCAATGAGAGAGAACAATACAATATTACAATGAGAGAACAATACAATATTACAATGAGAGAGAACAATACAAAATATCAATGAGAGAGAACAATACAAAATACCAATGAGAGAGAACAATGCAAAATACCAATGAGAGAGAACAATACAAAATACCAATGAGAGAGAACAATACAATATTACAATGAGAGAGAACAATACAATATTACAATGAGAGAGAACAATACAAAATATCAATGAGAGAGAACAATACAAAATACCAATGAGAGAGAACAATACAAAATACCAATGAGAGAGAACAATACAATATTACAATGAGAGAGAACAATACAAAATACAAATGAGAGAGAACAATACGAAATACCAATGAGAGAGAACAATACCAAATACCAATGAGAGAGAACAATACAAAATACCAATGAGAGAGAACAATACAAAATACCAATGAGAGAGAACAATACGAAATACCAATGAGAGAGAACAATACCAAATACCAATGAGAGAGAACAATACAAAATACCAATGAGAGAGAACAATACAAAATACCAATGAGAGAGAACAATACAAAATATCAATGAGAGAGAACAATACAAAATACCAATGAGAGAGAACAATACAATATTACAATGAGAGAACAATACAAAATACCAATGAGAGAGAACAATACAAAATACCAACGAGAGAGAACAATACAAAATACCAATGAGAGAGAACAATACAATATTACAATGAGAGAGAACAATACAATATACCAATGAGAGAGAACAATACAATATTACAATGAGAGAGAACAATACAAAATACCAATGAGAGAGAACAATACGAAATACCAATGAGAGAGAACAATACCAAATACCAATGAGAGAGAACAATACAAAATACCAATGAGAGAGAACAATACAATATTACAATGAGAGAGAACAATACAAAATACCAATGAGAGAGAACAATACAAAATACCAATGAGAGAGAACAATACAAAATACCAATGAGAGAGAACAATACAATATTACAATGAGAGAGAACAATACCAAATACTAATTAGAGAGAACAATACAATAGTACAATGAGAGAGAACAATACAATATTACAATGAGAGAACAATACAAAATATCAATGAGAGAGAACAATACAAAATATCAATGAGAGAGAACAATACAAAATACCAATGAGAGAGAACAATACAAAATACCAATGAGAGAGAACAATACAAAATACCAATGAGAGAGAACAATACAAAATACCAATGAGAGAGAACAATACAAAATACCAATGAGAGAGAACAATACAAAATACCAATGAGAGAGAACAATACAAAATACCAATGAGAGAGAACAATACAATATTACAATGAGAGAGAACAATACAAAAGACCAATGAGAGAGAACAATACAAAATACCAATGAGAGAGAACAATACCAAATACCAATGAGAGAGAACAATACAAAATACCAATGAGAGAACAATACCAAATACTAATGAGAGAGAACAATACAATATTACAATGAGAGAGAACAATACAATATTACAATGAGAGAGAACAATACAAAAGACCAATGAGAGAGAACAATACAAAATACCAATGAGAGAGAACAATACCAAATACCAATGAGAGAGAACAATGCAAAATACCAATGAGAGAGATCAATACAATATTACAATGAGAGAGAACAATACAATATTACAATGAGAGAACAATACAATATTACAATGAGAGAGAACAATACAAAATACCAATGAGAGAGAACAATACAATATTACAATGAGAGAGAACAATACAATATTACAATGAGAGAGAACAATACAAAAGACCAATGAGAGAGAACAATACAAAATACCAATGAGAGAGAACAATACAATATTACAATGAGAGAGAATAATACAAAATACCAATGAGAGAGAACAATACCAAATACCAATGAGAGAGAACAATACCAAATACCAATGAGAGAGAATAATACAAAATACCAATGAGAGAGAACAATACAATATTACAATGAGAGAGAACAATACAAAATACCAATGAGAGAGAACAATACAATATTACAATGAGAGAGAACAATACAATATTACAATGAGAGAGAACAATACAAAAGACCAATGAGAGAGAACAATACAAAATACCAATGAGAGAGAACAATACAATATTACAATGAGAGAGAACAATACAAAATACCAATGAGAGAGAACAATACAAAATACCAATGAGAGAGAACAATACAATATTACAATGAGAGAGAACAATACAATATTACAATGAGAGAGAACAATACAAAAGACCAATGAGAGAGAACAATACAAAATACCAATGAGAGAGAACAATACCAAATACCAATGAGAGAGAACAATACCAAATACCAATGAGAGAGAACAATACAAAATACCAATGAGAGAGAACAATACAATATTACAATGAGAGAGAACAATACAATATTACAATGAGAGAACAATACAATATTACAATGAGAGAGAACAATACAATATTACAATGAGAGAGAACAATACAATATTACAATGAGAGAGAACAATACAAAAGACCAATGAGAGAGAACAATACAAAATACCAATGAGAGAGAACAATACAATATTACAATGAGAGAGAACAATACAAAATACCAATGAGAGAGAACAATACAAAATACCAATGAGAGAGAACAATACAAAATACTAATGAGAGAGAACAATACAATATTACGATGAGAGAGAACAATACGAAATACCAATGAGAGAGAACAATACGAAATACCAATGAGAGAGAACAATACCAAATACCAATGAGAGAGAACAATACGAAATACCAATGAGAGAGAACAATACAATATTACAATGAGAGAGAACAATACAAAATACCAATGAGAGAGAACAATGCAAAATACCAATGAGAGAGAACAATACAAAATACCAATGAGAGAGAACAATACAATATTACAATGAGAGAGAACAATACAAAATACCAATGAGAGAGAACAATACGAAATACCAATGAGAGAGAACAATACCAAATACCAATGAGAGAGAACAATACAAAATACCAATGAGAGAGAACAATGCAAAATACCAACGAGAGAGAACAATACAAAATACCAATGAGAGAGAACAATACAATATTACAATGAGAGAGAACAATACAATATACCAATGAGAGAGAACAATACAATATTACAATGAGAGAGAACAATACAAAATACCAATGAGAGAGAACAATACGAAATACCAATGAGAGAGAACAATACCAAATACCAATGAGAGAGAACAATACAAAATACCAATGAGAGAGAACAATACAATATTACAATGAGAGAGAACAATACAAAATACCAATGAGAGAGAACAATACAAAATACCAATGAGAGAGCACAATACCAAATACCAATGAGAGAGAACAATACAAAATACCAATGAGAGAGAACAATACAAAATACCAATGAGAGAGAACAATACAATATTACAATGAGAGAACAATACAATATTACAATGAGAGAGAACAATACAAAATATCAATGAGAGAGAACAATACAAAATACCAATGAGAGAGAACAATGCAAAATACCAATGAGAGAGAACAATACAAAATACCAATGAGAGAGAACAATACAATATTACAATGAGAGAGAACAATACAATATTACAATGAGAGAGAACAATACAAAATATCAATGAGAGAGAACAATACAAAATACCAATGAGAGAGAACAATACAAAATACCAATGAGAGAGAACAATACAATATTACAATGAGAGAGAACAATACAAAATACAAATGAGAGAGAACAATACAAAATACCAATGAGAGAGAACAATACCAAATACCAATGAGAGAGAACAATACAAAATACCAATGAGAGAGAACAATACAAAATACCAATGAGAGAGAACAATACGAAATACCAATGAGAGAGAACAATACCAAATACCAATGAGAGAGAACAATACAAAATACCAATGAGAGAGAACAATACAAAATACCAATGAGAGAGAACAATACAAAATATCAATGAGAGAGAACAATACAAAATACCAATGAGAGAGAACAATACAATATTACAATGAGAGAACAATACAAAATACCAATGAGAGAGAACAATACAAAATACCAACGAGAGAGAACAATACAAAATACCAATGAGAGAGAACAATACAATATTACAATGAGAGAGAACAATACAATATACCAATGAGAGAGAACAATACAATATTACAATGAGAGAGAACAATACAAAATACCAATGAGAGAGAACAATACGAAATACCAATGAGAGAGAACAATACCAAATACCAATGAGAGAGAACAATACAAAATACCAATGAGAGAGAACAATACAATATTACAATGAGAGAGAACAATACAAAATACCAATGAGAGAGAACAATACAAAATACCAATGAGAGAGAACAATACAAAATACCAATGAGAGAGAACAATACAATATTACAATGAGAGAGAACAATACCAAATACTAATTAGAGAGAACAATACAATAGTACAATGAGAGAGAACAATACAATATTACAATGAGAGAACAATACAAAATATCAATGAGAGAGAACAATACAAAATATCAATGAGAGAGAACAATACAAAATACCAATGAGAGAGAACAATACAAAATACCAATGAGAGAGAACAATACAAAATACCAATGAGAGAGAACAATACAAAATACCAATGAGAGAGAACAATACAAAATACCAATGAGAGAGAACAATACGAAATACCAATGAGAGAGAACAATACAACATACCAATGAGAGAGAACAATACAATATTACAATGAGAGAGAACAATACAAAATTCCAATGAGAGAACAATACAAAATACCAATGAGAGAGAACAATACAATATTACAATGAGAGAGAACAATACAAAATACCAATGAGAGAACAATACAAAATACCAATGAGAGAGAACAATACAATATTACAATGAGAGAGAACAATACAAAATACCAATGAGAGAACAATACAAAATACCAATGAGAGAGAACAATACAATATTACAATGAGAGAGAACAATACAAAATACCAATGAGAGAGAACAATACGATATACCAATGAGAGAGAACAATACAAAATACTAATGAGAGAGAACAATACCAAATACCAATGTGAGAGAACAATACCAAATACCAATGAGAGAGAACAATACAAAATACTAATGAGAGAGAACAATACAATATTACAATGAGAGAGAACAATACAATATTACAATGAGAGAGAACAATACAATATTACAATGAGAGAGAACAATACAACATACCAATGAGAGAGAACAATACAAAATACTAATGAGAGAGAACAATACAATATTACAATGAGAGAGAACAATACAATATTACAATGAGAGAGAACAATGCAAAATACCAATGAGAGAGAACAATACAAAATACCAATGAGAGAGAACAAAATACCAATGAGAGAGAACAATACAAAATACCAATGAGAGAGAACAATACAATATTACAATGAGAGAGAACAATACAAAATACCAATGAGAGAGAACAATACAATATTACAATGAGAGAGAACAATACAAAATACCAATGAGAGAGAACAATACGAAATACCAATGAGAGAGAACAATACCAAATACCAATGAGAGAGAACAATACAAAATACCAATGAGAGAGAACAATACAAAATACCAATGAGAGAGAACAATACAAAATACCAATGAGAGAGAACAATACAAAATACCAATGAGAGAGAACAATACAAAATACCAATGAGAGAGAACAATACAATATTACAATGAGAGAGAACAATACAAAATTACAATGAGAGAACAATACAATATTACAATGAGAGAGAACAATACAAAATACCATTGAGAGAGAACAATACAAAATACCAATGAGAGAGAACAATACAAAATACCAATGAGAGAGAACAATATAAAACTCCAATGAGAGAGAACAATACCAAATACCAATGAGAGAGAACAATACAATATTACAATGAGAGAGAACAATACAATATACCAATGAGAGAGAACAATACAAAATACCAATGAGAGAGAACAATACAAAATACCAATGAGAGAGAACAATACAATATTACAATGAGAGAACAATATAAAATATCAATGAGAGAGAACAATACAATATTACAATGAGAGAGAACAATACAAAATATCAATGAGAGAGAACAATACAAAACTCCAATGAGAGAGAACAATACAAAATACCAATGAGAGAACAATACAAAATACCAATGAGAGAGAACAATACCAAATACCAATGAGAGAGAACAATACAATATTACAATGAGAGAGAACAATACAATATTACAATGAGAGAACAATACAATATTACAATGAGAGAGAACAATACAAAATACCAATGAGAGAGAACAATACAATATTACAATGAGAGAGAACAATACAATATTACAATGAGAGAACAATACAAAATACCAATGAGAGAGAACAATACAAAATACCAATGAGAGAGAACAATACAATATTACAATGAGAGAGAACAATACCAAATACCAATGAGAGAGAACAATGCAAAATACCAATGAGAGAGAACAATACAAAATACCAATGAGAGAGAACAATACAAAATAACAATGAGAGAGAACAATACCAAATACCAATGAGAGAGAACAATACAATATTACAATGAGAGAGAACAATACAATATACCAATGAGAGAGAACAATACAAAATACCAATGAGAGAGAACAATACAATATTACAATGAGAGAACAATACAAAATACCAATGAGAGAGAACAATACAATATTACAATGAGAGAGAACAATACAAAATATCAATGAGAGAGAACAATACAATATTACAATGAGAGAGAACAATACAAAATACCAATGAGAGAGAACAATACAAAATACCAATGAGAGAGAACAATACAAAACTCCAATGAGAGAGAACAATACAAAATACCAATGAGAGAACAATACAAAATACCAATGAGAGAGAACAATACAAAATACCAATGAGAGAGAACAATACAAATACCAATGAGAGAGAACAATACAAAATACCCATGAGAGAGAACAATACAAAATACCAATGAGAGAGAACAATACAAAATACCAATGAGAGAGAACAATACAAAATACCAATGAGAGAGAACAATACAATATTACAATGAGAGAGAACAATACAATATTACAATGAGAGAACAATACAATATTACAATGAGAGAGAACAATACAATATTACAATGAGAGAGAACAATACAAAATACCAATGAGGGAGAACAATACAAAATTACAATGAGAGAGAACAATACAAAATATCAATGAGAGAGAACAATACAAAATACCAATGAGAGAGAACAATACAATATTACAATGAGAGAGAACAATACAATATTACAATGAGAGAACAATACAATATTACAATGAGAGAGAACAATATAAAATACCAATGAGAGAGAACAATACAAAATTACAATGAGAGAGAACAATACAAAATACCAATGAGAGAGAACAATACAATATTACAATGAGAGAGAACAATACAATATTACAATGAGAGAGAACAATACAAATTACCAATGAGAGAGAACAATACAAAATACCAATGAGAGATAACAATACAAAATACCAATGAGAGAGAACAATACAAAATACTAATGAGAGAGAACAATACAAAATACCAATGAGAGAGAACAATACAATATTACAATGAGAGAACAATACAATATTACAATGAGAGAGAACAATACAAAATACCAATGAGAGAGAACAATACAAAATACCAATGAGAGAGAACAATACAATATTACAATGAGAGAGAACAATACAAAATACCAATGAGAGAGAACAATACAATATACCAATGAGAGAGAACAATACAAAATACCAATGAGAGAGAACAATACAATATTACAATGAGAGAGAACAATACAATATTACAATGAGAGAGAACAATACAATATTACAATGAGAGAGAACAATACCAAATACCAATGAGAGAGAACAATACAAAATACCAATGAGAGAGAACAATACAATATTACAATGAGAGAGAACAATACAATATTACAATGAGAGAGAACAATACAATATTACAATGAGAGAGAACAATACAAAATACCAATGAGAGAGAACAATACCAAATACCAATGAGAGAGAACAATACAAAATACCAATTAGAGAGAACAATACAATATTACAATGAGAGAGAACAATACAAAATACCAATGAGAGAAAACAATACAATATTACAATGAGAGAGAACAATACAAAAACCAATGAGAGAGAACAATACAAAATACCAATGAGAGAGAACAATACCAAATACCAATGAGAGAGAACAATACAAAATATCAATGAGAGAGAACAATACCAAATACTAATGAGAGAGAACAATACAAAATACCAATGAGAGAGAACAATACAAAATACCAATGAGAGAGAACAATACAAAATACCAATGAGAGAGAACAATACAATATTACAATGAGAGAGAACAATACAAAATACCAATGAGAGAGAACAATACAAAATACCAATGAGAGAGAACAATACAATATTACAATGAGAGAGAACAATACAAAATACCAATGAGAGAGAACAATGCAAAATACCAATGAGAGAGAACAATACCAAATACCAATGAGAGAGAACAATACAATATTACAATGAGAGAGAACAATACAATATTACAATGAGAGAACAATACAATATTACAATGAGAGAGAACAATACAAAATACCAATGAGAGAGAACAATACAAAATACCAATGAGAGAGAACAATACAAAATACCAACGAGAGAGAACAATACAAAATACCAATGAGAGACAACAATACAAAATACCAATGAGAGAGAACAATACAATATTACAATGAGAGAGAACAATACAATATTACAATGAGAGAGAACAATACAAAATACCAATGAGAGAGAACAATACAAAATACCAATGAGAGAGAACAATGCAAAATACCAATGAGAGAGAACAATACAATATTACAATGAGAGAGAACAATACAAAATACCAATGAGAGAGAACAATACAATACTACAATGAGAGAGAACAATACAATATTACAATGAGAGAACAATACAATATTACAATGAGAGAGAACAATACAAAATACCAATGAGAGAGAACAATACCAAATACCAATGAGAGAGAACAATACAAAATACCAATGAGAGAGAACAATACCAAATACCAATGAGAGAGAACAATGCAAAATACCAATGAGAGAGAACAATACAATATTACAATGAGAGAGAACAATACAATATTACAATGAAGGAGAACAATACAAAATACCAATGAGAGAGAACAATACAATATTACAATGAGAGAGAACAATACAATATTACAATGAGAGAACAATACAATATTACAATGAGAGAGAACAATACAAAATACCAATGAGAGAGAACAATACAAAATACCAATGAGAGAGAACAATACAAAATACCAATGAGAGAGAACAATATCAAATATCAATGAGAGAGAACAATGCAAAATACCAATGAGAGAGAACAATACAAAATACCAATGAGAGAGAACAATACAATATTACAATGAGAGAGAACAATACAAAATACCAATGAGAGAACAATACAAAATACCAATGAGAGAGAACAATACAATATTACAATGACAGAGAACAATACAAAATACCAATGAGAGAGAACAATACCAAATACCAATGAGAGAGAACAATGCAAAATACCAATGAGAGAGAACAATACAATATTACAATGAGAGAAAACAATACAATATTACAATGAGAGAGAACAATACAAAATACCAATGAGAGAGAACAATACAATATTACAATGAGAGAGAACAATACAATATTACAATGAGAGAACAATACAATATTACAATGAGAGAGAACAATACAAAATACCAATGAGAGAGAACAATACAAAATACCAATGAGAGAGAACAATACAAAATACCAATGAGAGAGAACAATACCAAATACCAATGAGAGAGAACAATGCAAAATACCAATGAGAAAGAACAATACAAAATACCAATGAGAGAGAACAATACAAAATACCAATGAGAGAGAACAATACAAAATACCAATGAGAGAGAACAATACAATATTACAATGAGAGAGAACAATACAATATTACAATGAGAGAACAATACAATATTACAATGAGAGAGAACAATACAAAATACTAATGAGAGAGAACAATACAAAATACCAATGAGAGAGAACAATACAAAATACCAATGAGAGAGAACAATACAAAATACCAACGAGAGAGAACAATACAAAATACCAATGAGAGAGAACAATACAAAATACCAATGAGAGAGAACAATACAATATTACAATGAGAGAGAACAATACAATATTACAATGAGAGAACAATACAATATTACAATGAGAGAGAACAATACAAAATACCAATGAGAGAGAACAATACAATATTACAATGAGAGAGAACAATACAATATTACAATGAGAGAGAACAATACAAAAGACCAATGAGAGAGAACAATACAAAATACCAATGAGAGAGAACAATACAATATTACAATGAGAGAGAACAATACAAAATACCAATGAGAGAGAACAATACGAAATACCAATGAGAGAGAACAATACCAAATACCAATGAGAGAGAACAATACAAAATACCAATGAGAGAGAACAATACAAAATACCAATGAGAGAGAACAATACAAAATACCAATGAGAGAGAACAATACAAAATACCAATGAGAGAGAACAATACAATATTACAATGAGAGAGAACAATACAAAAGACCAATGAGAGAGAACAATACAAAATACCAATGAGAGAGAACAATACCAAATACCAATGAGAGAGAACAATACAAAATACCAATGAGAGAACAATACCAAATACTAATGAGAGAGAACAATACAATATTACAATGAGAGAGAACAATACAATATTACAATGAGAGAGAACAATACAAAAGACCAATGAGAGAGAACAATACAAAATACCAATGAGAGAGAACAATACCAAATACCAATGAGAGAGAACAATGCAAAATACCAATGAGAGAGATCAATACAATATTACAATGAGAGAGAACAATACAATATTACAATGAGAGAACAATACAATATTACAATGAGAGAGAACAATACAAAATACCAATGAGAGAGAACAATACAATATTACAATGAGAGAGAACAATACAATATTACAATGAGAGAGAACAATACAAAAGACCAATGAGAGAGAACAATACAAAATACCAATGAGAGAGAACAATACAATATTACAATGAGAGAGAATAATACAAAATACCAATGAGAGAGAACAATACCAAATACCAATGAGAGAGAACAATACCAAATACCAATGAGAGAGAATAATACAAAATACCAATGAGAGAGAACAATACAATATTACAATGAGAGAGAACAATACAATATTACAATGAGAGAACAATACAATATTACAATGAGAGAGAACAATACAAAATACCAATGAGAGAGAACAATACAATATTACAATGAGAGAGAACAATACAATATTACAATGAGAGAGAACAATACAAAAGACCAATGAGAGAGAACAATACAAAATACCAATGAGAGAGAACAATACAATATTACAATGAGAGAGAACAATACAAAATACCAATGAGAGAGAACAATACAAAATACCAATGAGAGAGAACAATACAATATTACAATGAGAGAGAACAATACAATATTACAATGAGAGAGAACAATACAAAAGACCAATGAGAGAGAACAATACAAAATACCAATGAGAGAGAACAATACCAAATACCAATGAGAGAGAACAATACCAAATACCAATGAGAGAGAACAATACAAAATACCAATGAGAGAGAACAATACAATATTACAATGAGAGAGAACAATACAATATTACAATGAGAGAACAATACAATATTACAATGAGAGAGAACAATACAATATTACAATGAGAGAGAACAATACAAAAGACCAATGAGAGAGAACAATACAAAATACCAATGAGAGAGAACAATACAATATTACAATGAGAGAGAACAATACAAAATACCAATGAGAGAGAACAATACAAAATACCAATGAGAGAGAACAATACAAAATACTAATGAGAGAGAACAATACAATATTACGATGAGAGAGAACAATACGAAATACCAATGAGAGAGAACAATACGAAATACCAATGAGAGAGAACAATACCAAATACCAATGAGAGAGAACAATACGAAATACCAATGAGAGAGAACAATACAATATTACAATGAGAGAGAACAATACAAAATACCAATGAGAGAGAACAATGCAAAATACCAATGAGAGAGAACAATACAAAATACCAATGAGAGAGAACAATACAATATTACAATGAGAGAGAACAATACAAAATACCAATGAGAGAGAACAATACGAAATACCAATGAGAGAGAACAATACCAAATACCAATGAGAGAGAACAATACAAAATACCAATGAGAGAGAACAATGCAAAATACCAACGAGAGAGAACAATACAAAATACCAATGAGAGAGAACAATACAATATTACAATGAGAGAGAACAATACAATATACCAATGAGAGAGAACAATACAATATTACAATGAGAGAGAACAATACAAAATACCAATGAGAGAGAACAATACGAAATACCAATGAGAGAGAACAATACCAAATACCAATGAGAGAGAACAATACAAAATACCAATGAGAGAGAACAATACAATATTACAATGAGAGAGAACAATACAAAATACCAATGAGAGAGAACAATACAAAATACCAATGAGAGAGCACAATACCAAATACCAATGAGAGAGAACAATACAAAATACCAATGAGAGAGAACAATACAAAATACCAATGAGAGAGAACAATACAATATTACAATGAGAGAACAATACAATATTACAATGAGAGAGAACAATACAAAATATCAATGAGAGAGAACAATACAAAATACCAATGAGAGAGAACAATGCAAAATACCAATGAGAGAGAACAATACAAAATACCAATGAGAGAGAACAATACAATATTACAATGAGAGAGAACAATACAATATTACAATGAGAGAGAACAATACAAAATATCAATGAGAGAGAACAATGCAAAATACCAATGAGAGAGAACAATACAAAATACCAATGAGAGAGAACAATACAATATTACAATGAGAGAGAACAATACAAAATACCAATGAGAGAGAACAATACGAAATACCAATGAGAGAGAACAATACCAAATACCAATGAGAGAGAACAATACAAAATACCAATGAGAGAGAACAATACAAAATACCAATGAGAGAGAACAATACGAAATACCAATGAGAGAGAACAATACGAAATACCAATGAGAGAGAACAATACAAAATACCAATGAGAGAGAACAATACAAAATACCAATGAGAGAGAACAATACAAAATATCAATGAGAGAGAACAATACAAAATACCAATGAGAGAGAACAATACAATATTACAATGAGAGAACAATACAAAATACCAATGAGAGAGAACAATACAAAATACCAACGAGAGAGAACAATACAAAATACCAATGAGAGAGAACAATACAATATTACAATGAGAGAGAACAATACAATATACCAATGAGAGAGAACAATACAATATTACAATGAGAGAGAACAATACAAAATACCAATGAGAGAGAACAATACGAAATACCAATGAGAGAGAACAATACCAAATACCAATGAGAGAGAACAATACAAAATACCAATGAGAGAGAACAATACAATATTACAATGAGAGAGAACAATACAAAATACCAATGAGAGAGAACAATACAAAATACCAATGAGAGAGAACAATACAAAATACCAATGAGAGAGAACAATACAATATTACAATGAGAGAGAACAATACCAAATACTAATGAGAGAGAACAATACAATAGTACAATGAGAGAGAACAATACAATATTACAATGAGAGAACAATACAAAATATCAATGAGAGAGAACAATACAAAATATCAATGAGAGAGAACAATACAAAATACCAATGAGAGAGAACAATGCAAAATACCAATGAGAGAGAACAATACAATATTACAATGAGAGAGAACAATACAAAATACCAATGAGAGAGAACAATACAAAATACCAATGAGAGAGAACAATGCAAAATACCAATGAGAGAGAACAATACAAAATACTAATGAGAGAGAACAATACAATATTACAATGAGAGAGAACAATACAACATACCAATGAGTGAGAACAATACAAAATACCAATGAGAGAGAACAATACAAAATACCAATGAGAGAGAACAATACGAAATACCAATGAGAGAGAACAATACCAAATACCAATGAGAGAGAACAATACAAAATACCAATTAGAGAGAACAATACAAAATACCAATGAGAGAGAACAATACAAAATACCAATGAGAGAGAACAATACAAAATACCAATGAGAGAGAACAATACAAAATACCAATGAGAGAGAACAATACAATATTACAATGAGAGAGAACAATACAAAATACCAATGAGAGAGAACAATACAAAATACCAATGAGAGAGAACAATACAAAATACCAATGAGAGAGAACAATACAATATTACAATGAGAGAGAACAATACAATATACCAATGAGAGAGAACAATACAATATTACAATGAGAGAGAACAATACAAAATACCAATGAGAGAGAACAATACGAAATACCAATGAGAGAGAACAATACCAAATACCAATGAGAGAGAACAATACAAAATACCAATGAGAGAGAACAATACAATATTACAATGAGAGAGAACAATACAAAATACCAATGAGAGAGAACAATACAAAATACCAATGAGAGAGAACAATACAAAATACCAATGAGAGAGAACAATACAATATTACAATGAGAGAGAACAATACCAAATACTAATGAGAGAGAACAATACAATAGTACAATGAGAGAGAACAATACAATATTACAATGAGAGAACAATACAAAATATCAATGAGAGAGAACAATACAAAATATCAATGAGAGAGAACAATACAAAATACCAATGAGAGAGAACAATGCAAAATACCAATGAGAGAGAACAATACAATATTACAATGAGAGAGAACAATACAAAATACCAATGAGAGAGAACAATACAAAATACCAATGAGAGAGAACAATGCAAAATACCAATGAGAGAGAACAATACAAAATACTAATGAGAGAGAACAATACAATATTACAATGAGAGAGAACAATACAACATACCAATGAGAGAGAACAATACAAAATACCAATGAGAGAGAACAATACAATATTACAATGAGAGAGAACAATACAAAATACCAATGAGAGAGAACAATACAAAATACCAATGAGAGAGAACAATACGAAATACCAATGAGAGAGAACAATACCAAATACCAATGAGAGAGAACAATACAAAATACCAATGAGAGAGAACAATACAAAATACCAATGAGAGAGAACAATACAATATTACAATGAGAGAGAACAATACAAAATACCAATGAGAGAGAACAATACAAAATACCAATGAGAGAGAACAATACAATATTACAATGAGAGAGAACAATACAAAATACCAATGAGAGAGAACAATACAAAATACCAATGAGAGAGAACAATGCAAAATACCAATGAGAGAGAACAATACCAAATACCAATGAGAGAGAACAATACAATATTACAATGAGAGAGAACAATACAAAATACCAATGAGAGAGAACAATACAATATTACAATGAGAGAGAACAATACAAAATACCAATGAGAGAGAACAATACAAAATACCAATGAGAGAGAACAATACAATATTACAATGAGAGAGAACAATACAAAATACCAATGAGAGAGAACAATACAAAATACCAATGAGAGAGAACAATACAATATTACAATGAGAGAGAACAATACAAAATACCAATGAGAGAGAACAATACGAAATACCAATGAGAGAGAACAATACCAAATACCAATGAGAGAGAACTATACAAAATACCAATGAGAGAGAACAATACAAAATACCAATGAGAGAGAACAATACAAAATACCAATGAGAGAGAACAATACAAAATACCAATGAGAGAGAACAATACAATATTACAATGAGAGAGAACAATACAAAAGACAAATGAGAGAGAACAATACAAAATACCAATGAGAGAGAACAATACCAAATACCAATGAGAGAGAACAATACAAAATACCAATGAGAGAACAATACCAAATATTAATGAGAGAGAACAATACAATATTACAATGAGAGAGAACAATACAATATTACAATGAGAGAGAACAATACAAAAGACCAATGAGAGAGAACAATACAAAATACCAATGAGAGAGAACAATACCAAATACCAATGAGAGAGAACAATGCAAAATACCAATGAGAGAGAACAATACAATATTACAATGAGAGAGAACAATACAATATTACAATGAGAGAACAATACAATATTACAATGAGAGAGAACAATACAAAATACCAATGAGAGAGAACAATACAATATTACAATGAGAGAGAACAATACAATATTACAATGAGAGAGAACAATACAAAAGACCAATGAGAGAGAACAATACAAAATACCAATGAGAGAGAACAATACAATATTACAATGAGAGAGAATAATACAAAATACCAATGAGAGAGAACAATACCAAATACCAATGAGAGAGAACAATACCAAATACCAATGAGAGAGAATAATACAAAATACCAATGAGAGAGAACAATACAATATTACAATGAGAGAGAACAATACAATATTACAATGAGAGAACAATACAATATTACAATGAGAGAGAACAATACAAAATACCAATGAGAGAGAACAATACAATATTACAATGAGAGAGAACAATACAATATTACAATGAGAGAGAACAATACAAAAGACCAATGAGAGAGAACAATACAAAATACCAATGAGAGAGAACAATACAATATTACAATGAGAGAGAACAATACAAAATACCAATGAGAGAGAACAATACAAAATAACAATGAGAGAGAACAATACAATATTACAATGAGAGAGAACAATACAATATTACAATGAGAGAGAACAATACAAAAGACCAATGAGAGAGAACAATACAAAATACCAATGAGAGAGAACAATACCAAATACCAATGAGAGAGAACAATACCAAATACCAATGAGAGAGAACAATACAAAATACCAATGAGAGAGAACAATACAATATTACAATGAGAGAGAACAATACAATATTACAATGAGAGAACAATACAATATTACAATGAGAGAGAACAATACAATATTACAATGAGAGAGAACAATACAATATTACAATGAGAGAGAACAATACAAAAGACCAATGAGAGAGAACAATACAAAATACCAATGAGAGAGAACAATACAATATTACAATGAGAGAGAACAATACAAAATACCAATGAGAGAGAACAATACAAAATACCAATGAGAGAGAACAATACAAAATACTAATGAGAGAGAACAATACAATATTACGATGAGAGAGAACAATACGAAATACCAATGAGAGAGAACAATACGAAATACCAATGAGAGAGAACAATACCAAATACCAATGAGAGAGAACAATACGAAATACCAATGAGAGAGAACAATACAATATTACAATGAGAGAGAACAATACAAAATACCAATGAGAGAGAACAATGCAAAATACCAATGAGAGAGAACAATACAGAATACCAATGAGAGAGAACAATACAATATTACAATGAGAGAGAACAATACAAAATACCAATGAGAGAGAACAATACGAAATACCAATGAGAGAGAACAATACCAAATACCAATGAGAGAGAACAATACAAAATACCAATGAGAGAGAACAATGCAAAATACCAACGAGAGAGAACAATACAAAATACCAATGAGAGAGAACAATACAATATTATAATGAGAGAGAACAATACAATATACCAATGAGAGAGAACAATACAATATTACAATGAGAGAGAACAATACAAAATACCAATGAGAGAGAACAATACGAAATACCAATGAGAGAGAACAATACCAAATACCAATGAGAGAGAACAATACAAAATACCAATGAGAGAGAACAATACAATATTACAATGAGAGAGAACAATACAAAATACCAATGAGAGAGAACAATACAAAATACCAATGAGAGAGCACAATACCAAATACCAATGAGAGAGAACAATACAAAATACCAATGAGAGAGAACAATACAAAATACCAATGAGAGAGAACAATACAATATTACAATGAGAGAACAATACAATATTACAATGAGAGAGAACAATACAAAATATCAATGAGAGAGAACAATACAAAATACCAATGAGAGAGAACAATGCAAAATACCAATGAGAGAGAACAATACAAAATACCAATGAGAGAGAACAATACAATATTACAATGAGAGAGAACAATACAATATTACAATGAGAGAGAACAATACAAAATATCAATGAGAGAGAACAATACAAAATACCAATGAGAGAGAACAATACAAAATACCAATGAGAGAGAACAATACAATATTACAATGAGAGAGAACAATACAAAATACCAATGAGAGAGAACAATACGAAATACCAATGAGAGAGAACAATACCAAATACCAATGAGAGAGAACAATACAAAATACCAATGAGAGAGAACAATACAAAATACCAATGAGAGAGAACAATACGAAATACCAATGAGAGAGAACAATACCAAATACCAATGAGAGAGAACAATACAAAATACCAATGAGAGAGAACAATACAAAATACCAATGAGAGAGAACAATACAAAATATCAATGAGAGAGAACAATACAAAATACCAATGAGAGAGAACAATACAATATTACAATGAGAGAGAACAATACAAAATACCAATGAGAGAGAACAATACAAAATACCAATGAGAGAGAACAATACAAAATACTAATGAGAGAGAACAATACAATATTACGATGAGAGAGAACAATACGAAATACCAATGAGAGAGAACAATACGAAATACCAATGAGAGAGAACAATACCAAATACCAATGAGAGAGAACAATACGAAATACCAATGAGAGAGAACAATACAATATTACAATGAGAGAGAACAATACAAAATACCAATGAGAGAGAACAATGCAAAATACCAATGAGAGAGAACAATACAAAATACCAATGAGAGAGAACAATACAATATTACAATGAGAGAGAACAATACAAAATACCAATGAGAGAGAACAATACGAAATACCAATGAGAGAGAACAATACCAAATACCAATGAGAGAGAACAATACAAAATACCAATGAGAGAGAACAATGCAAAATACCAACGAGAGAGAACAATACAAAATACCAATGAGAGAGAACAATACAATATTACAATGAGAGAGAACAATACAATATACCAATGAGAGAGAACAATACAATATTACAATGAGAGAGAACAATACAAAATACCAATGAGAGAGAACAATACGAAATACCAATGAGAGAGAACAATACCAAATACCAATGAGAGAGAACAATACAAAATACCAATGAGAGAGAACAATACAATATTACAATGAGAGAGAACAATACAAAATACCAATGAGAGAGAACAATACAAAATACCAATGAGAGAGCACAATACCAAATACCAATGAGAGAGAACAATACAAAATACCAATGAGAGAGAACAATACAAAATACCAATGAGAGAGAACAATACAATATTACAATGAGAGAACAATACAATATTACAATGAGAGAGAACAATACAAAATATCAATGAGAGAGAACAATACAAAATACCAATGAGAGAGAACAATGCAAAATACCAATGAGAGAGAACAATACAAAATACCAATGAGAGAGAACAATACAATATTACAATGAGAGAGAACAATACAATATTACAATGAGAGAGAACAATACAAAATATCAATGAGAGAGAACAATACAAAATACCAATGAGAGAGAACAATACAAAATACCAATGAGAGAGAACAATACAATATTACAATGAGAGAGAACAATACAAAATACAAATGAGAGAGAACAATACAAAATACCAATGAGAGAGAACAATACCAAATACCAATGAGAGAGAACAATACAAAATACCAATGAGAGAGAACAATACAAAATACCAATGAGAGAGAACAATACGAAATACCAATGAGAGAGAACAATACCAAATACCAATGAGAGAGAACAATACAAAATACCAATGAGAGAGAACAATACAAAATACCAATGAGAGAGAACAATACAAAATATCAATGAGAGAGAACAATACAAAATACCAATGAGAGAGAACAATACAATATTACAATGAGAGAACAATACAAAATACCAATGAGAGAGAACAATACAAAATACCAACGAGAGAGAACAATACAAAATACCAATGAGAGAGAACAATACAATATTACAATGAGAGAGAACAATACAATATACCAATGAGAGAGAACAATACAATATTACAATGAGAGAGAACAATACAAAATACCAATGAGAGAGAACAATACGAAATACCAATGAGAGAGAACAATACCAAATACCAATGAGAGAGAACAATACAAAATACCAATGAGAGAGAACAATACAATATTACAATGAGAGAGAACAATACAAAATACCAATGAGAGAGAACAATACAAAATACCAATGAGAGAGAACAATACAAAATACCAATGAGAGAGAACAATACAATATTACAATGAGAGAGAACAATACCAAATACTAATTAGAGAGAACAATACAATAGTACAATGAGAGAGAACAATACAATATTACAATGAGAGAACAATACAAAATATCAATGAGAGAGAACAATACAAAATATCAATGAGAGAGAACAATACAAAATACCAATGAGAGAGAACAATACAAAATACCAATGAGAGAGAACAATACAAAATACCAATGAGAGAGAACAATACAAAATACCAATGAGAGAGAACAATACAAAATACCAATGAGAGAGAACAATACGAAATACCAATGAGAGAGAACAATACAACATACCAATGAGAGAGAACAATACAATATTACAATGAGAGAGAACAATACAAAATTCCAATGAGAGAACAATACAAAATACCAATGAGAGAGAACAATACAATATTACAATGAGAGAGAACAATACAAAATACCAATGAGAGAACAATACAAAATACCAATGAGAGAGAACAATACAATATTACAATGAGAGAGAACAATACAAAATACCAATGAGAGAACAATACAAAATACCAATGAGAGAGAACAATACAATATTACAATGAGAGAGAACAATACAAAATACCAATGAGAGAGAACAATACGATATACCAATGAGAGAGAACAATACAAAATACTAATGAGAGAGAACAATACCAAATACCAATGTGAGAGAACAATACCAAATACCAATGAGAGAGAACAATACAAAATACTAATGAGAGAGAACAATACAATATTACAATGAGAGAGAACAATACAATATTACAATGAGAGAGAACAATACAATATTACAATGAGAGAGAACAATACAACATACCAATGAGAGAGAACAATACAAAATACTAATGAGAGAGAACAATACAATATTACAATGAGAGAGAACAATACAATATTACAATGAGAGAGAACAATGCAAAATACCAATGAGAGAGAACAATACAAAATACCAATGAGAGAGAACAAAATACCAATGAGAGAGAACAATACAAAATACCAATGAGAGAGAACAATACAATATTACAATGAGAGAGAACAATACAAAATACCAATGAGAGAGAACAATACAATATTACAATGAGAGAGAACAATACAAAATACCAATGAGAGAGAACAATACGAAATACCAATGAGAGAGAACAATACCAAATACCAATGAGAGAGAACAATACAAAATACCAATGAGAGAGAACAATACAAAATACCAATGAGAGAGAACAATACAAAATACCAATGAGAGAGAACAATACAAAATACCAATGAGAGAGAACAATACAAAATACCAATGAGAGAGAACAATACAATATTACAATGAGAGAGAACAATACAAAATTACAATGAGAGAACAATACAATATTACAATGAGAGAGAACAATACAAAATACCATTGAGAGAGAACAATACAAAATACCAATGAGAGAGAACAATACAAAATACCAATGAGAGAGAACAATATAAAACTCCAATGAGAGAGAACAATACCAAATACCAATGAGAGAGAACAATACAATATTACAATGAGAGAGAACAATACAATATACCAATGAGAGAGAACAATACAAAATACCAATGAGAGAGAACAATACAAAATACCAATGAGAGAGAACAATACAATATTACAATGAGAGAACAATATAAAATATCAATGAGAGAGAACAATACAATATTACAATGAGAGAGAACAATACAAAATATCAATGAGAGAGAACAATACAAAACTCCAATGAGAGAGAACAATACAAAATACCAATGAGAGAACAATACAAAATACCAATGAGAGAGAACAATACCAAATACCAATGAGAGAGAACAATACAATATTACAATGAGAGAGAACAATACAATATTACAATGAGAGAACAATACAATATTACAATGAGAGAGAACAATACAAAATACCAATGAGAGAGAACAATACAATATTACAATGAGAGAGAACAATACAATATTACAATGAGAGAACAATACAAAATACCAATGAGAGAGAACAATACAAAATACCAATGAGAGAGAACAATACAATATTACAATGAGAGAGAACAATACCAAATACCAATGAGAGAGAACAATGCAAAATACCAATGAGAGAGAACAATACAAAATACCAATGAGAGAGAACAATACAAAATAACAATGAGAGAGAACAATACCAAATACCAATGAGAGAGAACAATACAATATTACAATGAGAGAGAACAATACAATATACCAATGAGAGAGAACAATACAAAATACCAATGAGAGAGAACAATACAATATTACAATGAGAGAACAATACAAAATACCAATGAGAGAGAACAATACAATATTACAATGAGAGAGAACAATACAAAATATCAATGAGAGAGAACAATACAATATTACAATGAGAGAGAACAATACAAAATACCAATGAGAGAGAACAATACAAAATACCAATGAGAGAGAACAATACAAAACTCCAATGAGAGAGAACAATACAAAATACCAATGAGAGAACAATACAAAATACCAATGAGAGAGAACAATACAAAATACCAATGAGAGAGAACAATACAAATACCAATGAGAGAGAACAATACAAAATACCCATGAGAGAGAACAATACAAAATACCAATGAGAGAGAACAATACAAAATACCAATGAGAGAGAACAATACAAAATACCAATGAGAGAGAACAATACAATATTACAATGAGAGAGAACAATACAATATTACAATGAGAGAACAATACAATATTACAATGAGAGAGAACAATACAATATTACAATGAGAGAGAACAATACAAAATACCAATGAGGGAGAACAATACAAAATTACAATGAGAGAGAACAATACAAAATATCAATGAGAGAGAACAATACAAAATACCAATGAGAGAGAACAATACAATATTACAATGAGAGAGAACAATACAATATTACAATGAGAGAACAATACAATATTACAATGAGAGAGAACAATACAAAATACCAATGAGAGAGAACAATACAAAATTACAATGAGAGAGAACAATACAAAATACCAATGAGAGAGAACAATACAATATTACAATGAGAGAGAACAATACAATATTACAATGAGAGAGAACAATACAAATTACCAATGAGAGAGAACAATACAAAATACCAATGAGAGATAACAATACAAAATACCAATGAGAGAGAACAATACAAAATACTAATGAGAGAGAACAATACAAAATACCAATGAGAGAGAACAATACAATATTACAATGAGAGAACAATACAATATTACAATGAGAGAGAACAATACAAAATACCAATGAGAGAGAACAATACAAAATACCAATGAGAGAGAACAATACAATATTACAATGAGAGAGAACAATACAAAATACCAATGAGAGAGAACAATACAATATACCAATGAGAGAGAACAATACAAAATACCAATGAGAGAGAACAATACAATATTACAATGAGAGAGAACAATACAATATTACAATGAGAGAGAACAATACAATATTACAATGAGAGAGAACAATACCAAATACCAATGAGAGAGAACAATACAAAATACCAATGAGAGAGAACAATACAATATTACAATGAGAGAGAACAATACAATATTACAATGAGAGAGAACAATACAATATTACAATGAGAGAGAACAATACAAAATACCAATGAGAGAGAACAATACCAAATACCAATGAGAGAGAACAATACAAAATACCAATTAGAGAGAACAATACAATATTACAATGAGAGAGAACAATACAAAATACCAATGAGAGAAAACAATACAATATTACAATGAGAGAGAACAATACAAAAACCAATGAGAGAGAACAATACAAAATACCAATGAGAGAGAACAATACCAAATACCAATGAGAGAGAACAATACAAAATATCAATGAGAGAGAACAATACCAAATACTAATGAGAGAGAACAATACAAAATACCAATGAGAGAGAACAATACAAAATACCAATGAGAGAGAACAATACAAAATACCAATGAGAGAGAACAATACAATATTACAATGAGAGAGAACAATACAAAATACCAATGAGAGAGAACAATACAAAATACCAATGAGAGAGAACAATACAATATTACAATGAGAGAGAACAATACAAAATACCAATGAGAGAGAACAATGCAAAATACCAATGAGAGAGAACAATACCAAATACCAATGAGAGAGAACAATACAATATTACAATGAGAGAGAACAATACAATATTACAATGAGAGAACAATACAATATTACAATGAGAGAGAACAATACAAAATACCAATGAGAGAGAACAATACAAAATACCAATGAGAGAGAACAATACAAAATACCAACGAGAGAGAACAATACAAAATACCAATGAGAGACAACAATACAAAATACCAATGAGAGAGAACAATACAATATTACAATGAGAGAGAACAATACAATATTACAATGAGAGAGAACAATACAAAATACCAATGAGAGAGAACAATACAAAATACCAATGAGAGAGAACAATGCAAAATACCAATGAGAGAGAACAATACAATATTACAATGAGAGAGAACAATACAAAATACCAATGAGAGAGAACAATACAATACTACAATGAGAGAGAACAATACAATATTACAATGAGAGAACAATACAATATTACAATGAGAGAGAACAATACAAAATACCAATGAGAGAGAACAATACCAAATACCAATGAGAGAGAACAATACAAAATACCAATGAGAGAGAACAATACCAAATACCAATGAGAGAGAACAATGCAAAATACCAATGAGAGAGAACAATACAATATTACAATGAGAGAGAACAATACAATATTACAATGAAGGAGAACAATACAAAATACCAATGAGAGAGAACAATACAATATTACAATGAGAGAGAACAATACAATATTACAATGAGAGAACAATACAATATTACAATGAGAGAGAACAATACAAAATACCAATGAGAGAGAACAATACAAAATACCAATGAGAGAGAACAATACAAAATACCAATGAGAGAGAACAATATCAAATATCAATGAGAGAGAACAATGCAAAATACCAATGAGAGAGAACAATACAAAATACCAATGAGAGAGAACAATACAATATTACAATGAGAGAGAACAATACAAAATACCAATGAGAGAACAATACAAAATACCAATGAGAGAGAACAATACAATATTACAATGACAGAGAACAATACAAAATACCAATGAGAGAGAACAATACCAAATACCAATGAGAGAGAACAATGCAAAATACCAATGAGAGAGAACAATACAATATTACAATGAGAGAAAACAATACAATATTACAATGAGAGAGAACAATACAAAATACCAATGAGAGAGAACAATACAATATTACAATGAGAGAGAACAATACAATATTACAATGAGAGAACAATACAATATTACAATGAGAGAGAACAATACAAAATACCAATGAGAGAGAACAATACAAAATACCAATGAGAGAGAACAATACAAAATACCAATGAGAGAGAACAATACCAAATACCAATGAGAGAGAACAATGCAAAATACCAATGAGAAAGAACAATACAAAATACCAATGAGAGAGAACAATACAAAATACCAATGAGAGAGAACAATACAAAATACCAATGAGAGAGAACAATACAATATTACAATGAGAGAGAACAATACAATATTACAATGAGAGAACAATACAATATTACAATGAGAGAGAACAATACAAAATACTAATGAGAGAGAACAATACAAAATACCAATGAGAGAGAACAATACAAAATACCAATGAGAGAGAACAATACAAAATACCAACGAGAGAGAACAATACAAAATACCAATGAGAGAGAACAATACAAAATACCAATGAGAGAGAACAATACAATATTACAATGAGAGAGAACAATACAATATTACAATGAGAGAACAATACAATATTACAATGAGAGAGAACAATACAAAATACCAATGAGAGAGAACAATACAATATTACAATGAGAGAGAACAATACAATATTACAATGAGAGAGAACAATACAAAAGACCAATGAGAGAGAACAATACAAAATACCAATGAGAGAGAACAATACAATATTACAATGAGAGAGAACAATACAAAATACCAATGAGAGAGAACAATACGAAATACCAATGAGAGAGAACAATACCAAATACCAATGAGAGAGAACAATACAAAATACCAATGAGAGAGAACAATACAAAATACCAATGAGAGAGAACAATACAAAATACCAATGAGAGAGAACAATACAAAATACCAATGAGAGAGAACAATACAATATTACAATGAGAGAGAACAATACAAAAGACCAATGAGAGAGAACAATACAAAATACCAATGAGAGAGAACAATACCAAATACCAATGAGAGAGAACAATACAAAATACCAATGAGAGAACAATACCAAATACTAATGAGAGAGAACAATACAATATTACAATGAGAGAGAACAATACAATATTACAATGAGAGAGAACAATACAAAAGACCAATGAGAGAGAACAATACAAAATACCAATGAGAGAGAACAATACCAAATACCAATGAGAGAGAACAATGCAAAATACCAATGAGAGAGATCAATACAATATTACAATGAGAGAGAACAATACAATATTACAATGAGAGAACAATACAATATTACAATGAGAGAGAACAATACAAAATACCAATGAGAGAGAACAATACAATATTACAATGAGAGAGAACAATACAATATTACAATGAGAGAGAACAATACAAAAGACCAATGAGAGAGAACAATACAAAATACCAATGAGAGAGAACAATACAATATTACAATGAGAGAGAATAATACAAAATACCAATGAGAGAGAACAATACCAAATACCAATGAGAGAGAACAATACCAAATACCAATGAGAGAGAATAATACAAAATACCAATGAGAGAGAACAATACAATATTACAATGAGAGAGAACAATACAATATTACAATGAGAGAACAATACAATATTACAATGAGAGAGAACAATACAAAATACCAATGAGAGAGAACAATACAATATTACAATGAGAGAGAACAATACAATATTACAATGAGAGAGAACAATACAAAAGACCAATGAGAGAGAACAATACAAAATACCAATGAGAGAGAACAATACAATATTACAATGAGAGAGAACAATACAAAATACCAATGAGAGAGAACAATACAAAATACCAATGAGAGAGAACAATACAATATTACAATGAGAGAGAACAATACAATATTACAATGAGAGAGAACAATACAAAAGACCAATGAGAGAGAACAATACAAAATACCAATGAGAGAGAACAATACCAAATACCAATGAGAGAGAACAATACCAAATACCAATGAGAGAGAACAATACAAAATACCAATGAGAGAGAACAATACAATATTACAATGAGAGAGAACAATACAATATTACAATGAGAGAACAATACAATATTACAATGAGAGAGAACAATACAATATTACAATGAGAGAGAACAATACAAAAGACCAATGAGAGAGAACAATACAAAATACCAATGAGAGAGAACAATACAATATTACAATGAGAGAGAACAATACAAAATACCAATGAGAGAGAACAATACAAAATACCAATGAGAGAGAACAATACAAAATACTAATGAGAGAGAACAATACAATATTACGATGAGAGAGAACAATACGAAATACCAATGAGAGAGAACAATACGAAATACCAATGAGAGAGAACAATACCAAATACCAATGAGAGAGAACAATACGAAATACCAATGAGAGAGAACAATACAATATTACAATGAGAGAGAACAATACAAAATACCAATGAGAGAGAACAATGCAAAATACCAATGAGAGAGAACAATACAAAATACCAATGAGAGAGAACAATACAATATTACAATGAGAGAGAACAATACAAAATACCAATGAGAGAGAACAATACGAAATACCAATGAGAGAGAACAATACCAAATACCAATGAGAGAGAACAATACAAAATACCAATGAGAGAGAACAATGCAAAATACCAACGAGAGAGAACAATACAAAATACCAATGAGAGAGAACAATACAATATTACAATGAGAGAGAACAATACAATATACCAATGAGAGAGAACAATACAATATTACAATGAGAGAGAACAATACAAAATACCAATGAGAGAGAACAATACGAAATACCAATGAGAGAGAACAATACCAAATATCAATGAGAGAGAACAATACAAAATACCAATGAGAGAGAACAATACAATATTACAATGAGAGAGAACAATACAAAATACCAATGAGAGAGAACAATACAAAATACCAATGAGAGAGCACAATACCAAATACCAATGAGAGAGAACAATACAAAATACCAATGAGAGAGAACAATACAAAATACCAATGAGAGAGAACAATACAATATTACAATGAGAGAACAATACAATATTACAATGAGAGAGAACAATACAAAATATCAATGAGAGAGAACAATACAAAATACCAATGAGAGAGAACAATGCAAAATACCAATGAGAGAGAACAATACAAAATACCAATGAGAGAGAACAATACAATATTACAATGAGAGAGAACAATACAATATTACAATGAGAGAGAACAATACAAAATATCAATGAGAGAGAACAATGCAAAATACCAATGAGAGAGAACAATACAAAATACCAATGAGAGAGAACAATACAATATTACAATGAGAGAGAACAATACAAAATACCAATGAGAGAGAACAATACGAAATACCAATGAGAGAGAACAATACCAAATACCAATGAGAGAGAACAATACAAAATACCAATGAGAGAGAACAATACAAAATACCAATGAGAGAGAACAATACGAAATACCAATGAGAGAGAACAATACGAAATACCAATGAGAGAGAACAATACAAAATACCAATGAGAGAGAACAATACAAAATACCAATGAGAGAGAACAATACAAAATATCAATGAGAGAGAACAATACAAAATACCAATGAGAGAGAACAATACAATATTACAATGAGAGAACAATACAAAATACCAATGAGAGAGAACAATACAAAATACCAACGAGAGAGAACAATACAAAATACCAATGAGAGAGAACAATACAATATTACAATGAGAGAGAACAATACAATATACCAATGAGAGAGAACAATACAATATTACAATGAGAGAGAACAATACAAAATACCAATGAGAGAGAACAATACGAAATACCAATGAGAGAGAACAATACCAAATACCAATGAGAGAGAACAATACAAAATACCAATGAGAGAGAACAATACAATATTACAATGAGAGAGAACAATACAAAATACCAATGAGAGAGAACAATACAAAATACCAATGAGAGAGAACAATACAAAATACCAATGAGAGAGAACAATACAATATTACAATGAGAGAGAACAATACCAAATACTAATGAGAGAGAACAATACAATAGTACAATGAGAGAGAACAATACAATATTACAATGAGAGAACAATACAAAATATCAATGAGAGAGAACAATACAAAATATCAATGAGAGAGAACAATACAAAATACCAATGAGAGAGAACAATGCAAAATACCAATGAGAGAGAACAATACAATATTACAATGAGAGAGAACAATACAAAATACCAATGAGAGAGAACAATACAAAATACCAATGAGAGAGAACAATGCAAAATACCAATGAGAGAGAACAATACAAAATACTAATGAGAGAGAACAATACAATATTACAATGAGAGAGAACAATACAACATACCAATGAGAGAGAACAATACAAAATACCAATGAGAGAGAACAATACAAAATACCAATGAGAGAGAACAATACGAAATACCAATGAGAGAGAACAATACCAAATACCAATGAGAGAGAACAATACAAAATACCAATTAGAGAGAACAATACAAAATACCAATGAGAGAGAACAATACAAAATACCAATGAGAGAGAACAATACAAAATACCAATGAGAGAGAACAATACAAAATACCAATGAGAGAGAACAATACAATATTACAATGAGAGAGAACAATACAAAATACCAATGAGAGAGAACAATACAAAATACCAATGAGAGAGAACAATACAAAATACCAATGAGAGAGAACAATACAATATTACAATGAGAGAGAACAATACAATATACCAATGAGAGAGAACAATACAATATTACAATGAGAGAGAACAATACAAAATACCAATGAGAGAGAACAATACGAAATACCAATGAGAGAGAACAATACCAAATACCAATGAGAGAGAACAATACAAAATACCAATGAGAGAGAACAATACAATATTACAATGAGAGAGAACAATACAAAATACCAATGAGAGAGAACAATACAAAATACCAATGAGAGAGAACAATACAAAATACCAATGAGAGAGAACAATACAATATTACAATGAGAGAGAACAATACCAAATACTAATGAGAGAGAACAATACAATAGTACAATGAGAGAGAACAATACAATATTACAATGAGAGAACAATACAAAATATCAATGAGAGAGAACAATACAAAATATCAATGAGAGAGAACAATACAAAATACCAATGAGAGAGAACAATGCAAAATACCAATGAGAGAGAACAATACAATATTACAATGAGAGAGAACAATACAAAATACCAATGAGAGAGAACAATACAAAATACCAATGAGAGAGAACAATGCAAAATACCAATGAGAGAGAACAATACAAAATACTAATGAGAGAGAACAATACAATATTACAATGAGAGAGAACAATACAACATACCAATGAGAGAGAACAATACAAAATACCAATGAGAGAGAACAATACAAAATACCAATGAGAGAGAACAATACGAAATACCAATGAGAGAGAACAATACCAAATACCAATGAGAGAGAACAATACAAAATACCAATTAGAGAGAACAATACAAAATACCAATGAGAGAGAACAATACAAAATACCAATGAGAGAGAACAATACAAAATACCAATGAGAGAGAACAATACAAAATACCAATGAGAGAGAACAATACAATATTACAATGAGAGAGAACAATACAAAATACCAATGAGAGAGAACAATACAAAATACCAATGAGAGAGAACAATACAATATTACAATGAGAGAGAACAATACAAAATACCAATGAGAGAGAACAATACAAAATACCAATGAGAGAGAACAATACGAAATACCAATGAGAGAGAACAATACCAAATACCAATGAGAGAGAACAATACAAAATACCAATGAGAGAGAACAATACAAAATACCAATGAGAGAGAACAATACAATATTACAATGAGAGAGAACAATACAAAATACCAATGAGAGAGAACAATACAAAATACCAATGAGAGAGAACAATACAATATTACAATGAGAGAGAACAATACAAAATACCAATGAGAGAGAACAATACAAAATACCAATGAGAGAGAACAATGCAAAATACCAATGAGAGAGAACAATACCAAATACCAATGAGAGAGAACAATACAATATTACAATGAGAGAGAACAATACAAAATACCAATGAGAGAGAACAATACAAAATACCAATGAGAGAGAACAATACAAAATACCAATGAGAGAGAACAATACAAAATACCAATGAGAGAGAACAATACAAAATACCAATGAGAGAGAACAATACAATATTACAATGAGAGAGAACAATACAAAATTACAATGAGAGAACAATACAATATTACAATGAGAGAGAACAATACAAAATACCATTGAGAGAGAACAATACAAAATACCAATGAGAGAGAACAATACCAAATACCAATGAGAGAGAACAATATAAAACTCCAATGAGAGAGAACAATACCAAATACCAATGAGAGAGAACAATACAATATTACAATGAGAGAGAACAATACAATATACCAATGAGAGAGAACAATACAAAATACCAATGAGAGAGAACAATACAAAATACCAATGAGAGAGAACAATACAATATTACAATGAGAGAACAATATAAAATATCAATGAGAGAGAACAATACAATATTACAATGAGAGAGAACAATACAAAATATCAATGAGAGAGAACAATACAAAACTCCAATGAGAGAGAACAATACAAAATACCAATGAGAGAACAATACAAAATACCAATGAGAGAGAACAATACCAAATACCAATGAGAGAGAACAATACAATATTACAATGAGAGAGAACAATACAATATTACAATGAGAGAACAATACAATATTACAATGAGAGAGAACAATACAAAATACCAATGAGAGAGAACAATACAATATTACAATGAGAGAGAACAATACAATATTACAATGAGAGAACAATACAAAATACCAATGAGAGAGAACAATACAAAATACCAATGAGAGAGAACAATACAATATTACAATGAGAGAGAACAATACCAAATACCAATGAGAGAGAACAATGCAAAATACCAATGAGAGAGAACAATACAAAATACCAATGAGAGAGAACAATACAAAATAACAATGAGAGAGAACAATACCAAATACCAATGAGAGAGAACAATACAATATTACAATGAGAGAGAACAATACAATATACCAATGAGAGAGAACAATACAAAATACCAATGAGAGAGAACAATACAATATTACAATGAGAGAACAATACAAAATACCAATGAGAGAGAACAATACAATATTACAATGAGAGAGAACAATACAAAATATCAATGAGAGAGAACAATACAATATTACAATGAGAGAGAACAATACAAAATACCAATGAGAGAGAACAATACAAAATACCAATGAGAGAGAACAATACAAAACTCCAATGAGAGAGAACAATACAAAATACCAATGAGAGAACAATACAAAATACCAATGAGAGAGAACAATACAAAATACCAATGAGAGAGAACAATACAAATACCAATGAGAGAGAACAATACAAAATACCAATGAGAGAGAACAATACAAAATACCAATGAGAGAGAACAATACAAAATACCAATGAGAGAGAACAATACAAAATACCAATGAGAGAGAACAATACAATATTACAATGAGAGAGAACAATACAATATTACAATGAGAGAACAATACAATATTACAATGAGAGAGAACAATACAATATTACAATGAGAGAGAACAATACAAAATACCAATGAGAGAGAACAATACAAAATTACAATGAGAGAGAACAATACAAAATATCAATGAGAGAGAACAATACAAAATACCAATGAGAGAGAACAATACAATATTACAATGAGAGAGAACAATACAATATTACAATGAGAGAACAATACAATATTACAATGAGAGAGAACAATACAAAATACCAATGAGAGAGAACAATACAAAATTACAATGAGAGAGAACAATACAAAATACCAATGAGAGAGAACAATACAATATTACAATGAGAGAGAACAATACAATATTACAATGAGAGAGAACAATACAAATTACCAATGAGAGAGAACAATACAAAATACCAATGAGAGATAACAATACAAAATACCAATGAGAGAGAACAATACAAAATACTAATGAGAGAGAACAATACAAAATACCAATGAGAGAGAACAATACAATATTACAATGAGAGAACAATACAATATTACAATGAGAGAGAACAATACAAAATACCAATGAGAGAGAACAATACAAAATACCAATGAGAGAGAACAATACAATATTACAATGAGAGAGAACAATACAAAATACCAATGAGAGAGAACAATACAATATACCAATGAGAGAGAACAATACAAAATACCAATGAGAGAGAACAATACAATATTACAATGAGAGAGAACAATACAATATTACAATGAGAGAGAACAATACAATATTACAATGAGAGAGAACAATACCAAATACCAATGAGAGAGAACAATACAAAATACCAATGAGAGAGAACAATACAATATTACAATGAGAGAGAACAATACAATATTACAATGAGAGAGAACAATACAATATTACAATGAGAGAGAACAAAACAAAATACCAATGAGAGAGAACAATACCAAATACCAATGAGAGAGAACAATACAAAATACCAATTAGAGAGAACAATACAATATTACAATGAGAGAGAACAATACAAAATACCAATGAGAGAAAACAATACAATATTACAATGAGAGAGAACAATACAAAAACCAATGAGAGAGAACAATACAAAATACCAATGAGAGAGAACAATACCAAATACCAATGAGAGAGAACAATACAAAATATCAATGAGAGAGAACAATACCAAATACTAATGAGAGAGAACAATACAAAATACCAATGAGAGAGAACAATACAAAATACCAATGAGAGAGAACAATACAAAATACCAATGAGAGAGAACAATACAATATTACAATGAGAGAGAACAATACAAAATACCAATGAGAGAGAACAATACAAAATACCAATGAGAGAGAACAATACAATATTACAATGAGAGAGAACAATACAAAATACCAATGAGAGAGAACAATGCAAAATACCAATGAGAGAGAACAATACCAAATACCAATGAGAGAGAACAATACAATATTACAATGAGAGAGAACAATACAATATTACAATGAGAGAACAATACAATATTACAATGAGAGAGAACAATACAAAATACCAATGAGAGAGAACAATACAAAATACCAATGAGAGAGAACAATACAAAATACCAACGAGAGAGAACAATACAAAATACCAATGAGAGACAACAATACAAAATACCAATGAGAGAGAACAATACAATATTACAATGAGAGAGAACAATACAATATTACAATGAGAGAGAACAATACAAAATACCAATGAGAGAGAACAATACAAAATACCAATGAGAGAGAACAATGCAAAATACCAATGAGAGAGAACAATACAATATTACAATGAGAGAGAACAATACAAAATACCAATGAGAGAGAACAATACAATACTACAATGAGAGAGAACAATACAATATTACAATGAGAGAACAATACAATATTACAATGAGAGAGAACAATACAAAATACCAATGAGAGAGAACAATACCAAATACCAATGAGAGAGAACAATACAAAATACCAATGAGAGAGAACAATACCAAATACCAATGAGAGAGAACAATGCAAAATACCAATGAGAGAGAACAATACAATATTACAATGAGAGAGAACAATACAATATTACAATGAAGGAGAACAATACAAAATACCAATGAGAGAGAACAATACAATATTACAATGAGAGAGAACAATACAATATTACAATGAGAGAACAATACAATATTACAATGAGAGAGAACAATACAAAATACCAATGAGAGAGAACAATACAAAATACCAATGAGAGAGAACAATACAAAATACCAATGAGAGAGAACAATATCAAATATCAATGAGAGAGAACAATGCAAAATACCAATGAGAGAGAACAATACAAAATACCAATGAGAGAGAACAATACAATATTACAATGAGAGAGAACAATACAAAATACCAATGAGAGAACAATACAAAATACCAATGAGAGAGAACAATACAATATTACAATGACAGAGAACAATACAAAATACCAATGAGAGAGAACAATACCAAATACCAATGAGAGAGAACAATGCAAAATACCAATGAGAGAGAACAATACAATATTACAATGAGAGAAAACAATACAATATTACAATGAGAGAGAACAATACAAAATACCAATGAGAGAGAACAATACAATATTACAATGAGAGAGAACAATACAATATTACAATGAGAGAACAATACAATATTACAATGAGAGAGAACAATACAAAATACCAATGAGAGAGAACAATACAAAATACCAATGAGAGAGAACAATACAAAATACCAATGAGAGAGAACAATACCAAATACCAATGAGAGAGAACAATGCAAAATACCAATGAGAAAGAACAATACAAAATACCAATGAGAGAGAACAATACAAAATACCAATGAGAGAGAACAATACAAAATACCAATGAGAGAGAACAATACAATATTACAATGAGAGAGAACAATACAATATTACAATGAGAGAACAATACAATATTACAATGAGAGAGAACAATACAAAATACTAATGAGAGAGAACAATACAAAATACCAATGAGAGAGAACAATACAAAATACCAAGGAGAGAGAACAATACAAAATACCAACGAGAGAGAACAATACAAAATACCAATGAGAGAGAACAATACAAAATACCAATGAGAGAGAACAATACAATATTACAATGAGAGAGAACAATACAATATTACAATGAGAGAACAATACAATATTACAATGAGAGAGAACAATACAAAATACCAATGAGAGAGAACAATACAATATTACAATGAGAGAGAACAATACAATATTACAATGAGAGAGAACAATACAAAAGACCAATGAGAGAGAACAATACAAAATACCAATGAGAGAGAACAATACAATATTACAATGAGAGAGAACAATACAAAATACCAATGAGAAAGAACAATACGAAATACCAATGAGAGAGAACAATACCAAATACCAATGAGAGAGAACAATACAAAATACCAATGAGAGAGAACAATACAAAATACCAATGAGAGAGAACAATACAAAATACCAATGAGAGAGAACAATACAAAATACCAATGAGAGAGAACAATACAATATTACAATGAGAGAGAACAATACAAAAGACCAATGAGAGAGAACAATACAAAATACCAATGAGAGAGAACAATACCAAATACCAATGAGAGAGAACAATACAAAATACCAATGAGAGAACAATACCAAATACTAATGAGAGAGAACAATACAATATTACAATGAGAGAGAACAATACAATATTACAATGAGAGAGAACAATACAAAAGACCAATGAGAGAGAACAATACAAAATACCAATGAGAGAGAACAATACCAAATACCAATGAGAGAGAACAATGCAAAATACCAATGAGAGAGATCAATACAATATTACAATGAGAGAGAACAATACAATATTACAATGAGAGAACAATACAATATTACAATGAGAGAGAACAATACAAAATACCAATGAGAGAGAACAATACAATATTACAATGAGAGAGAACAATACAATATTACAATGAGAGAGAACAATACAAAAGACCAATGAGAGAGAACAATACAAAATACCAATGAGAGAGAACAATACAATATTACAATGAGAGAGAATAATACAAAATACCAATGAGAGAGAACAATACGAAATACCAATGAGAGAGAACAATACCAAATACCAATGAGAGAGAATAATACAAAATACCAATGAGAGAGAACAATACAATATTACAATGAGAGAGAACAATACAATATTACAATGAGAGAACAATACAATATTACAATGAGAGAGAACAATACAAAATACCAATGAGAGAGAACAATACAATATTACAATGAGAGAGAACAATACAATATTACAATGAGAGAGAACAATACAAAAGACCAATGAGAGAGAACAATACAAAATACCAATGAGAGAGAACAATACAATATTACAATGAGAGAGAACAATACAAAATACCAATGAGAGAGAACAATACAAAATACCAATGAGAGAGAACAATACAATATTACAATGAGAGAGAACAATACAATATTACAATGAGAGAGAACAATACAAAAGACCAATGAGAGAGAACAATACAAAATACCAATGAGAGAGAACAATACCAAATACCAATGAGAGAGAACAATACCAAATACCAATGAGAGAGAACAATACAAAATACCAATGAGAGAGAACAATACAATATTACAATGAGAGAGAACAATACAATATTACAATGAGAGAACAATACAATATTACAATGAGAGAGAACAATACAATATTACAATGAGAGAGAACAATACAAAAGACCAATGAGAGAGAACAATACAAAATACCAATGAGAGAGAACAATACAATATTACAATGAGAGAGAACAATACAAAATACCAATGAGAGAGAACAATACAAAATACCAATGAGAGAGAACAATACAAAATACTAATGAGAGAGAACAATACAATATTACGATGAGAGAGAACAATACGAAATACCAATGAGAGAGAACAATACGAAATACCAATGAGAGAGAACAATACCAAATACCAATGAGAGAGAACAATACGAAATACCAATGAGAGAGAACAATACAATATTACAATGAGAGAGAACAATACAAAATACCAATGAGAGAGAACAATGCAAAATACCAATGAGAGAGAACAATACAAAATACCAATGAGAGAGAACAATACAATATTACAATGAGAGAGAACAATACAAAATACCAATGAGAGAGAACAATACGAAATACCAATGAGAGAGAACAATACCAAATACCAATGAGAGAGAACAATACAAAATACCAATGAGAGAGAACAATGCAAAATACCAACGAGAGAGAACAATACAAAATACCAATGAGAGAGAACAATACAATATTACAATGAGAGAGAACAATACAATATACCAATGAGAGAGAACAATACAATATTACAATGAGAGAGAACAATACAAAATACCAATGAGAGAGAACAATACGAAATACCAATGAGAGAGAACAATACCAAATACCAATGAGAGAGAACAATACAAAATACCAATGAGAGAGAACAATACAATATTACAATGAGAGAGAACAATACAAAATACCAATGAGAGAGAACAATACAAAATACCAATGAGAGAGCACAATACCAAATACCAATGAGAGAGAACAATACAAAATACCAATGAGAGAGAACAATACAAAATACCAATGAGAGAGAACAATACAATATTACAATGAGAGAACAATACAATATTACAATGAGAGAGAACAATACAAAATATCAATGAGAGAGAACAATACAAAATACCAATGAGAGAGAACAATGCAAAATACCAATGAGAGAGAACAATACAAAATACCAATGAGAGAGAACAATACAATATTACAATGAGAGAGAACAATACAATATTACAATGAGAGAGAACAATACAAAATATCAATGAGAGAGAACAATGCAAAATACCAATGAGAGAGAACAATACAAAATACCAATGAGAGAGAACAATACAATATTACAATGAGAGAGAACAATACAAAATACCAATGAGAGAGAACAATACGAAATACCAATGAGAGAGAACAATACCAAATACCAATGAGAGAGAACAATACAAAATACCAATGAGAGAGAACAATACAAAATACCAATGAGAGAGAACAATACGAAATACCAATGAGAGAGAACAATACGAAATACCAATGAGAGAGAACAATACAAAATACCAATGAGAGAGAACAATACAAAATACCAATGAGAGAGAACAATACAAAATATCAATGAGAGAGAACAATACAAAATACCAATGAGAGAGAACAATACAATATTACAATGAGAGAACAATACAAAATACCAATGAGAGAGAACAATACAAAATACCAACGAGAGAGAACAATACAAAATACCAATGAGAGAGAACAATACAATATTACAATGAGAGAGAACAATACAATATACCAATGAGAGAGAACAATACAATATTACAATGAGAGAGAACAATACAAAATACCAATGAGAGAGAACAATACGAAATACCAATGAGAGAGAACAATACCAAATACCAATGAGAGAGAACAATACAAAATACCAATGAGAGAGAACAATACAATATTACAATGAGAGAGAACAATACAAAATACCAATGAGAGAGAACAATACAAAATACCAATGAGAGAGAACAATACAAAATACCAATGAGAGAGAACAATACAATATTACAATGAGAGAGAACAATACCAAATACTAATGAGAGAGAACAATACAATAGTACAATGAGAGAGAACAATACAATATTACAATGAGAGAACAATACAAAATATCAATGAGAGAGAACAATACAAAATATCAATGAGAGAGAACAATACAAAATACCAATGAGAGAGAACAATGCAAAATACCAATGAGAGAGAACAATACAATATTACAATGAGAGAGAACAATACAAAATACCAATGAGAGAGAACAATACAAAATACCAATGAGAGAGAACAATGCAAAATACCAATGAGAGAGAACAATACAAAATACTAATGAGAGAGAACAATACAATATTACAATGAGAGAGAACAATACAACATACCAATGAGAGAGAACAATACAAAATACCAATGAGAGAGAACAATACAAAATACCAATGAGAGAGAACAATACGAAATACCAATGAGAGAGAACAATACCAAATACCAATGAGAGAGAACAATACAAAATACCAATTAGAGAGAACAATACAAAATACCAATGAGAGAGAACAATACAAAATACCAATGAGAGAGAACAATACAAAATACCAATGAGAGAGAACAATACAAAATACCAATGAGAGAGAACAATACAATATTACAATGAGAGAGAACAATACAAAATACCAATGAGAGAGAACAATACAAAATACCAATGAGAGAGAACAATACAAAATACCAATGAGAGAGAACAATACAATATTACAATGAGAGAGAACAATACAATATACCAATGAGAGAGAACAATACAATATTACAATGAGAGAGAACAATACAAAATACCAATGAGAGAGAACAATACGAAATACCAATGAGAGAGAACAATACCAAATACCAATGAGAGAGAACAATACAAAATACCAATGAGAGAGAACAATACAATATTACAATGAGAGAGAACAATACAAAATACCAATGAGAGAGAACAATACAAAATACCAATGAGAGAGAACAATACAAAATACCAATGAGAGAGAACAATACAATATTACAATGAGAGAGAACAATACCAAATACTAATGAGAGAGAACAATACAATAGTACAATGAGAGAGAACAATACAATATTACAATGAGAGAACAATACAAAATATCAATGAGAGAGAACAATACAAAATATCAATGAGAGAGAACAATACAAAATACCAATGAGAGAGAACAATGCAAAATACCAATGAGAGAGAACAATACAATATTACAATGAGAGAGAACAATACAAAATACCAATGAGAGAGAACAATACAAAATACCAATGAGAGAGAACAATGCAAAATACCAATGAGAGAGAACAATACAAAATACTAATGAGAGAGAACAATACAATATTACAATGAGAGAGAACAATACAACATACCAATGAGAGAGAACAATACAAAATACCAATGAGAGAGAACAATACAAAATACCAATGAGAGAGAACAATACGAAATACCAATGAGAGAGAACAATACCAAATACCAATGAGAGAGAACAATACAAAATACCAATTAGAGAGAACAATACAAAATACCAATGAGAGAGAACAATACAAAATACCAATGAGAGAGAACAATACAAAATACCAATGAGAGAGAACAATACAAAATACCAATGAGAGAGAACAATACAATATTACAATGAGAGAGAACAATACAAAATACCAATGAGAGAGAACAATACAAAATACCAATGAGAGAGAACAATACAATATTACAATGAGAGAGAACAATACAAAATACCAATGAGAGAGAACAATACAAAATACCAATGAGAGAGAACAATACGAAATACCAATGAGAGAGAACAATACCAAATACCAATGAGAGAGAACAATACAAAATACCAATGAGAGAGAACAATACAAAATACCAATGAGAGAGAACAATACAATATTACAATGAGAGAGAACAATACAAAATACCAATGAGAGAGAACAATACAAAATACCAATGAGAGAGAACAATACAATATTACAATGAGAGAGAACAATACAAAATACCAATGAGAGAGAACAATACAAAATACCAATGAGAGAGAACAATGCAAAATACCAATGAGAGAGAACAATACCAAATACCAATGAGAGAGAACAATACAATATTACAATGAGAGAGAACAATACAAAATACCAATGAGAGAGAACAATACAATATTACAATGAGAGAGAACAATACAAAATACCAATGAGAGAGAACAATACAAAATACCAATGAGAGAGAACAATACAATATTACAATGAGAGAGAACAATACAAAATACCAATGAGAGAGAACAATACAAAATACCAATGAGAGAGAACAATACAATATTACAATGAGAGAGAACAATACAAAATACCAATGAGAGAGAACAATACGAAATACCAATGAGAGAGAACAATACCAAATACCAATGAGAGAGAACTATACAAAATACCAATGAGAGAGAACAATACAAAATACCAATGAGAGAGAACAATACAAAATACCAATGAGAGAGAACAATACAAAATACCAATGAGAGAGAACAATACAATATTACAATGAGAGAGAACAATACAAAAGACAAATGAGAGAGAACAATACAAAATACCAATGAGAGAGAACAATACCAAATACCAATGAGAGAGAACAATACAAAATACCAATGAGAGAACAATACCAAATACTAATGAGAGAGAACAATACAATATTACAATGAGAGAGAACAATACAATATTACAATGAGAGAGAACAATACAAAAGACCAATGAGAGAGAACAATACAAAATACCAATGAGAGAGAACAATACCAAATACCAATGAGAGAGAACAATGCAAAATACCAATGAGAGAGAACAATACAATATTACAATGAGAGAGAACAATACAATATTACAATGAGAGAACAATACAATATTACAATGAGAGAGAACAATACAAAATACCAATGAGAGAGAACAATACAATATTACAATGAGAGAGAACAATACAATATTACAATGAGAGAGAACAATACAAAAGACCAATGAGAGAGAACAATACAAAATACCAATGAGAGAGAACAATACAATATTACAATGAGAGAGAATAATACAAAATACCAATGAGAGAGAACAATACCAAATACCAATGAGAGAGAACAATACCAAATACCAATGAGAGAGAATAATACAAAATACCAATGAGAGAGAACAATACAATATTACAATGAGAGAGAACAATACAATATTACAATGAGAGAACAATACAATATTACAATGAGAGAGAACAATACAAAATACCAATGAGAGAGAACAATACAATATTACAATGAGAGAGAACAATACAATATTACAATGAGAGAGAACAATACAAAAGACCAATGAGAGAGAACAATACAAAATACCAATGAGAGAGAACAATACAATATTACAATGAGAGAGAACAATACAAAATACCAATGAGAGAGAACAATACAAAATAACAATGAGAGAGAACAATACAATATTACAATGAGAGAGAACAATACAATATTACAATGAGAGAGAACAATACAAAAGACCAATGAGAGAGAACAATACAAAATACCAATGAGAGAGAACAATACCAAATACCAATGAGAGAGAACAATACAAAATACCAATGAGAGAGAACAATACAAAATACCAATGAGAGAGAACAATACAATATTACAATGAGAGAGAACAATACAATATTACAATGAGAGAACAATACAATATTACAATGAGAGAGAACAATACAATATTACAATGAGAGAGAACAATACAATATTACAATGAGAGAGAACAATACAAAAGACCAATGAGAGAGAACAATACAAAATACCAATGAGAGAGAACAATACAATATTACAATGAGAGAGAACAATACAAAATACCAATGAGAGAGAACAATACAAAATACCAATGAGAGAGAACAATACAAAATACTAATGAGAGAGAACAATACAATATTACGATGAGAGAGAACAATACGAAATACCAATGAGAGAGAACAATACGAAATACCAATGAGAGAGAACAATACCAAATACCAATGAGAGAGAACAATACGAAATACCAATGAGAGAGAACAATACAATATTACAATGAGAGAGAACAATACAAAATACCAATGAGAGAGAACAATGCAAAATACCAATGAGAGAGAACAATACAGAATACCAATGAGAGAGAACAATACAATATTACAATGAGAGAGAACAATACAAAATACCAATGAGAGAGAACAATACGAAATACCAATGAGAGAGAACAATACCAAATACCAATGAGAGAGAACAATACAAAATACCAATGAGAGAGAACAATGCAAAATACCAACGAGAGAGAACAATACAAAATACCAATGAGAGAGAACAATACAATATTATAATGAGAGAGAACAATACAATATACCAATGAGAGAGAACAATACAATATTACAATGAGAGAGAACAATACAAAATACCAATGAGAGAGAACAATACGAAATACCAATGAGAGAGAACAATACCAAATACCAATGAGAGAGAACAATACAAAATACCAATGAGAGAGAACAATACAATATTACAATGAGAGAGAACAATACAAAATACCAATGAGAGAGAACAATACAAAATACCAATGAGAGAGCACAATACCAAATACCAATGAGAGAGAACAATACAAAATACCAATGAGAGAGAACAATACAAAATACCAATGAGAGAGAACAATACAATATTACAATGAGAGAACAATACAATATTACAATGAGAGAGAACAATACAAAATATCAATGAGAGAGAACAATACAAAATACCAATGAGAGAGAACAATGCAAAATACCAATGAGAGAGAACAATACAAAATACCAATGAGAGAGAACAATACAATATTACAATGAGAGAGAACAATACAAAATACCAATGAGAGAGAACAATACGAAATACCAATGAGAGAGAACAATACCAAATACCAATGAGAGAGAACAATACAAAATACCAATGAGAGAGAACAATACAAAATACCAATGAGAGAGAACAATACAAAATATCAATGAGAGAGAACAATACAAAATACCAATGAGAGAGAACAATACAATATTACAATGAGAGAACAATACAAAATACCAATGAGAGAGAACAATACAAAATACCAACGAGAGAGAACAATACAAAATACCAATGAGAGAGAACAATACAATATTACAATGAGAGAGAACAATACAATATACCAATGAGAGAGAACAATACAATATTACAATGAGAGAGAACAATACAAAATACCAATGAGAGAGAACAATACAATATTACAATGAGAGAGAACAATACAAAATACCAATGAGAGAGAACAATACAATATTACAATGAGAGAGAACAATACAAAATACCAATGAGAGAGAACAATACAAAATACCAATGAGAGAGAACAATACAAAATACTAATGAGAGAGAACAATACAATATTACAATGAGAGAGAACAATACCAAATACTAATGAGAGAGAACAATACAATATTACAATGAGAGAGAACAATGCAATATTACAATGAGAGAACAATACAAAATATCAATGAGAGAGAACAATACAAAATATCAATGAGAGAGAACCATACAAAATACCAATGAGAGAGAACAATGCAAAATACCAATGAGAGAGAACAATACAATATTACTAATGAGAGAGAACAATACAAAATACCAATGAGAGAGAACAATACAAAATACCAATGAGAGAGAACAATGCAAAATACCAATGAGAGAGAACAATACAAAATACTAATGAGAGAGAACAATACAATATTACAATGAGAGAGAACAATACAACATACCAATGAGAGAGAACAATACAAAATACCAATGAGAGAGAACAATACAAAATACCAATGAGAGAGAACAATACGAAATACCAATGAGAGAGAACAATACCAAATACCAATGAGAGAGAACAATACAAAATACCAATTAGAGAGAACAATACAAAATACCAATGAGAGAGAACAATAAAAAATACCAATGAGAGAGAACAATACAAAATACCAATGAGAGAGAACAATACAAAATACCAATGAGAGAGAACAATACAATATTACAATGAGAGAGAACAATACAAAATACCAATGAGAGAGAACAATACAAAATACCAATGAGAGAGAACAATACAATATTACAATGAGAGAGAACAATACAAAATACCAATGAGAGAGAACAATACAAAATACCAATGAGAGAGAACAATACGAAATACCAATGAGAGAGAACAATACCAAATACCAATGAGAGAGAACAATACAAAATACCAATGAGAGAGAACAATACAAAATACCAATGAGAGAGAACAATACAATATTACAATGAGAGAGAACAATACAAAATACCAATGAGAGAGAACAATACAAAATACCAATGAGAGAGAACAATACAATATTACAATGAGAGAGAACAATACAAAATACCAATGAGAGAGAACAATACAAAATACCAATGAGAGAGAACAATGCAAAATACCAATGAGAGAGAACAATACCAAATACCAATGAGAGAGAACAATACAATATTACAATGAGAGAGAACAATACAAAATACCAATGAGAGAGAACAATGCAATATTACAATGAGAGAGAACAATACAAAATACCAATGAGAGAGAACAATACAAAATACCAATGAGAGAGAACAATACAATATTACAATGAGAGAGAACAATACAAAATACCAATGAGAGAGAACAATACAAAATACCAATGAGAGAGAACAATACAAAATACCAATGAGAGAGAACAATACAAAATACTAATGAGAGAGAACAATACAATATTACAATGAGAGAGAACAATACAATATACCAATGAGAGAGAACAATACAATATTACAATGAGAGAGAACAATACAAAATACCAATGAGAGAGAACAATACGAAATACCAATGAGAGAGAACAATACCAAATACCAATGAGAGAGAACAATAGAAAATACCAATGAGAGAGAACAATATAATATTACAATGAGAGAGAACAATACAAAATACCAATGAGAGAGAACAATACAAAATACCAATGAGAGAGAACAATACAAAATACTAATGAGAGAGAACAATACAATATTACAATGAGAGAGAATAATACCAAATACTAATGAGAGAGAACAATACAATATTACAATGAGAGAGAACAATACAATATTACAATGAGAGAACAATACAAAATATCAATGAGAGAGAACAATACAATATTACAATGAGAGAGAACAATACAATATACCAATGAGAGAGAACAATACAATATTACAATGAGAGAGAACAATACAAAATACCAATGAGAGAGAACAATACAATATTACAATGAGAGAGAACAATACAAAAGACCAATGAGAGAGAACAATACAATATTACAATGAGAGAGAACAATACAAAATACCAATGAGAGAGAACAATACAAAATACCAATGAGAGAGAACAATACAAAATACTAATGAGAGAGAACAATACAATATTACAATGAGAGAGAACAATACCAAATACTAATGAGAGAGAACAATACAATATTACAATGAGAGAGAACAATACAATATTACAATGAGAGAACAATACAAAATATCAATGAGAGAGAACAATACAAAATATCAATGAGAGAGAACAATACAAAATACCAATGAGAGAGAACAATGCAAAATACCAATGAGAGAGAACAATACAATATTACTAATGAGAGAGAACAATACAAAATACCAATGAGAGAGAACAATACAAAATACCAATGAGAGAGAACAATGCAAAATACCAATGAGAGAGAACAATACAAAATACTAATGAGAGAGAACAATACAATATTACAATGAGAGAGAACAATACAACATACCAATGAGAGAGAACAATACAAAATACCAATGAGAGAGAACAATACAAAATACCAATGAGAGAGAACAATACGAAATACCAATGAGAGAGAACAATACCAAATACCAATGAGAGAGAACAATACAAAATACCAATTAGAGAGAACAATACAAAATACCAATGAGAGAGAACAATACAAATACCAATGAGAGAGAACAATACAAAATACCAATGAGAGAGAACAATACAAAATACCAATGAGAGAGAACAATACAATATTACAATGAGAGAGAACAATACAAAATACCAATGAGAGAGAACAATACAAAATACCAATGAGAGAGAACAATACAATATTACAATGAGAGAGAACAATACAAAATACCAATGAGAGAGAACAATACAAAATACCAATGAGAGAGAACAATACGAAATACCAATGAGAGAGAACAATACCAAATACCAATGAGAGAGAACAATACAATATTACAATGAGAGAGAACAATACAAAATACCAATGAGAGAGAACAATACAAAATACCAATGAGAGAGAACAATACAATATTACAATGAGAGAGAACAATACAAAATACCAATGAGAGAGAACAATACAAAATACCAATGAGAGAGAACAATGCAAAATACCAATGAGAGAGAACAATACCAAATACCAATGAGAGAGAACAATACAATATTACAATGAGAGAGAACAATACAAATACCAATGAGAGAGAACAATGCAATATTACAATGAGAGAGAACAATACAAAATACCAATGAGAGAGAACAATACAAAATACCAATGAGAGAGAACAATACAATATTACAATGAGAGAGAACAATACAAAATACCAATGAGAGAGAACAATACAAAATACCAATGAGAGAGAACAATACAAAATACCAATGAGAGAGAACAATACAAAATACTAATGAGAGAGAACAATACAATATTACAATGAGAGAGAACAATACAATATACCAATGAGAGAGAACAATACAATATTACAATGAGAGAGAACAATACAAAATACCAATGAGAGAGAACAATACGAAATACCAATGAGAGAGAACAATACCAAATACCAATGAGAGAGAACAATAGAAAATACCAATGAGAGAGAACAATATAATATTACAATGAGAGAGAACAATACAAAATACCAATGAGAGAGAACAATACAAAATACCAATGAGAGAGAACAATACAAAATACTAATGAGAGAGAACAATACAATATTACAATGAGAGAGAATAATACCAAATACTAATGAGAGAGAACAATACAATATTACAATGAGAGAGAACAATACAATATTACAATGAGAGAACAATACAAAATATCAATGAGAGAGAACAATACAAAATATCAATGAGAGAGAACAATACAAAATACCAATGAGAGAGAACAATGCAAAATACAAATGAGAGAGAACAATACAATATTACAATGAGAGAGAACAATAAAAAATACCAATGAGAGAGAACAATACAAAATACCAATGAGAGAGAACAATGCAAAATACCAATGAGAGAGAACAATACAAAATACTAATGAGAGAGAACAATATAATATTACAATGAGAGAGAACAATACAACATACCAATGAGAGAGAACAATACAAAATACCAATGAGAGAGAACAATACAAAATACCAATGAGAGAGAACAATACGAAATACCAATGAGAGAGAACAATACAAAATACCAATGAGAGAGAACAATACAAAATACCAATGAGAGAGAACAATACAATATTACAACGAGAGAGAACAATACCAAATACCAATGAGAGAGAACAATACAAAATACCAATGAGAGAGAACAATACAAAATACTAATGAGAGAGAACAATACAATATTACAATGAGAGAGAACAATACCAAATACCAATGAGAGAGACCAATACACAATACCAATGAGAGAGAACAATACAATATTACAATGAGAGAGAACAATACAACATACCAATGAGAGAAAACAATACGAAATACCAATGAGAGAGAACAATACCAAATACCAATGAAAGAGAACAATACAAAATACCAATGAGAGAGAACAATACAAAATACCAATGAGAGAGAACAATACAAAATACCAATGAGAGAGAACAATACAAAATACCAATGAGAGAGAACAATACAAAATACCAATGAGAGAGAACAATACAATATTACAACGAGAGAGAACAATACAAAATACCAATGAGAGAGAACAATACAAAATACCAATGAGAGAGAACAATACAATATTACAATGAGAGAGAACAATACAAAATACCAATGAGAGAGAACAATACAAAATACCAATGAGAGAGAACAATACGAAATACCAATGAGAGAGAACAATACCAAATACCAATGAGAGAGAACAATACAAAATACCAATGAGAGAGAACAATACAAAATACCAATGAGAGAGAACAATACAATATTACAATGAGAGAGAACAATACAAAATACCAATGAGAGAGAACAATACAAAATACCAATGAGAGAGAACAATACAATATTACAATGAGAGAGAACAATACAAAATACCAATGAGAGAGAACAATACAAAATACCAATGAGAGAGAACAATGCAAAATACCAATGAGAGAGAACAATACCAAATACCAATGAGAGAGAACAATACAATATTACAATGAGAGAGAACAATACAAAATACCAATGAGAGAGAACAATACAATATTACAATGAGAGAGAACAATACAAAATACCAATGAGAGAGAACAATACAAAATACCAATGAGAGAGAACAATACAATATTACAATGAGAGAGAACAATACAAAATACCAATGAGAGAGAACAATACAAAATATCAATGAGAGAGAACAATACAAAATACCAATGAGAGAGAACAATACAATATTACAATGAGAGAACAATACAATATTGCAATGAGAGAACAATACAATATTACAATGAGAGAGAACAATACAAAATACCAATGAGAGAGAACAATACAATATTACAATGAGAGAGAACAATACAAAATACCAATGAGAGAGAACAATACAATATTACAATGAGAGAGAACAATACAATATTACAATGAGAGAACAATACAATATTACAATGAGAGAGAACAATACAAAATACCAATGAGAGAGAACAATACAAAATACCAATGAGAGAGAACAATACCAAATACCAATGAGAGAGAACAATGCAAAATACCAATGAGAGAGAACAATACAACATACCAATGAGAGAGAATAATACAATATTACAATGAGAGAGAACAATACAATATTACAATGAGAGAGAACAATACAAAATACCAATGAGAGAGAACAATACAATATTACAATTAGAGAGAACAATACAATATTACAATGAGAGAACAATACAATATTACAATGAGAGAGAACAATACAAAAACCAATGAGAGAGAACAATACAAAATACCAATGAGAGAGAACAATACAAAATACCAATGAGAGAACAATACAAAATACTAATGAGAGAGAACAATACAAAACAAAATGAGAGAGAACAATACAAAATACCAATGAGAGAGAACAATACAAAATACCAATGAGAGAGAACAATACCAAATACTAATGAGAGAGAACAATGCAAAATACCAATGAGAGAGAACAATACAAAATACCAATGAGAGAGAACAATACAAAATACAAATGAGAGAGAACAATACAAAATACCAATGAGAGAGAACAATACAAAATACCAATGAGAGAGAACAATACAAAATACCAATGAGAGAGAACAATACAAAATACCAATGAGAGAGAACAATACAATATTACAATGAGAGAGAACAATACAATATTACAATGAGAGAACAATACAATATTACAATGAGAGAGAACAATACAACATACCAATGAGAGAGAACAATACAAAATACCAATGAGAGAGAACAATACAATATTACAATGAGAGAGAACAATACAAAATACCAATGAGAGAGAACAATACCTAATACCAATGAGAGAGAACAATACAAAATACCAATGAGAGAGAACAATACAAAATACCAATGAGAGAGAACAATACAATATTACAATGAGAGAGAACAATACAAAATACCAATGAGAGAGAACAATACAAAATACCAATGAGAGAGAACAATACCAAATACAAATGAGAGAGAACAATACAATATTACAATGAGAGAGAACAATACAAAATACCAATGAGAGAGAACAATACAATATTACAATGAGAGAGAACAATACAAAATACCAATGAGAGAGAACAATACAAAATACCAATGAGAGAGAACAATACAATATTACAATGAGAGAGAACAATACAAAATACCAATGAGAGAGAACAATACAAAATACCAATGAGAGAGAACAATACCAAATACAAATGAGAGAGAACAATACAATATTACAATGAGAGAGAACAATACAACATACCAATGAGAGAGAACAATACAAAATACCAATGAGAGAGAACAATACAAAATACCAATGAGAGAGAACAATACAATATTACAATGAGAGAGAACAATACAAAATACCAATGAGAGAGAACAATACAAAATACCAATGAGAGAGAACAATACAATATTACAATGAGAGAGAACAATACAACATACCAATGAGAGAGAACAATACAATATTACAATGAGAGAACAATACAAAATACCAATGAGAGAGAACAATACAAAATACCAATGAGAGAGAACAATACAATATTACAATGAGAGAGAACAATACAAAATACCAATGAGAGAACAATACAAAATACCAATGAGAGAGAACAATACAAAATACCAATGAGAGAGAACAATACAAAATACCAATGAGAGAGAACAATACAAAATACCAATGAGAGAGAACAATACAAAATACCAATGAGAGAGAACAATACAAAATACCAATGAGAGAGAACAATACCAAATACCAATGAGAGAGAACAATGCAAAATACCAATGAGAGAGAACAATACAAAATACCAATGAGAGAGAACAATACAATATTACAATGAGAGAGAACAATACAATATTACAATGAGAGAGAACAATACAAAATACCAATGAGAGAGAACAATACAAAATTCCAATGAGAGAGAACAATACAAAATACCAATGAGAGAGAACAATACAATATTACAATGAGAGAGAACAATACAAAATACTAATGAGAGAGAACAATACAAAATACTAATGAGAGAGAACAATACAAAATACCAATGAGAGAGAACAATACCAAATACCAATGAGAGAGAACAATACAATATACCAATGAGAGAGAACAATACAAAATACCAATGAGAGAGAACAATACAATATTACAATGAGAGAACAATACAATATTACAATGAGAGAGAACAATACAAAAAACCAATGAGAGAGAACAATACAAAATACCAATGAGAGAGAACAATACCAAATACCAATGAGAGAGAACAATACAAAATACCAATGAGAGAGAACAATACAAAACTCCAATGAAAGAGAACAAAACAAAATACCAATGAGAGAGAACAATACAAAATACCAATGAGAGAGAACAATACAATATTATAATGAGAGAGAACAATACAATATACCAATGAGAGAGAACAATACGAAATACCAATGAGAGAGAACAATACAATATTACAATGAGAGAGAACAATACAAAATACTAATGAGAGTGAACAATACAATATTACAATGAGAGAGAACAATACAAAATACCAATGAGAGAGAACAATACAATATTACAATGAGAGAGAACAATACAAAATACCAATGAGAGAGAACAATACAATATTACAATGAGAGAGAACAATACAATATTACAATGAGAGAGAACAATACAAAATACCAATGAGAGAGAACAATACAAAATACCAATGAGAGAGAACAATACAATATTACAATGAGAGAGAACAATACAATATTACAATGAGAGAGAACAATACAAAATACCAATGAGAGAAAACAATACAAAATACCAATGAGAGAGAACAATACGAAATACCAATGAGAGAGAACAATACCAAATACCAATGAGAGAGAACAATACAATATTACAATGAGAGAGAACAATACAATATTACAATGAGAAAGAACAATACAAAATACCAATGAGAGAGAACAATACAAAATACCAATGAGAGAGAACAATACAATATTACAATGAGAGAGAACAATACAAAATACTAATGAGAGAGAACAAGGACGTATATATACGTCCTTGGAGAGAACAATATAAAATTACAATATGGATGGATAAAACAACATCATTGAAACATGAAATCCAAAATAAATAAAAACAAAAAAACCGAATAACACGACATCCTGCAAAAAAAAGGAAAATGTTCTAAACAATCATTTACTGCTTCATGTAGAACGACTGTGGGGCATAATGACGTCAAGACATTAAGTGTATACTGACATCTTTGTGAACAGAACGAAACTTGAACAACACACAAACAATAATAAATCTACATCAGTGTAATAGATAAACTCTTCCAAATATATTATCCGTCCAGTAGTCAGTGCTTCCACACTTTGGCGCCTTAAAATCTGATTCAACCCACCATTTCTTTAGAAATGCCTGTACCAAGTCAGGGTCATTGCGGTTTTCACAGTTTTCCGGTTGTTGACTGATTTTGTCTGTTTATATAATTATGAGTTTTGACTTTCCCTTTGTAAGATTGTTCGGAGTTCGGTAATTTTGTTATTACCCCTTCCTTACTTACTTACTGACATTGTTTATTAGATATGTTTGTTTGAAAGTTACAGTTTCGAAACAATTTATCCTAAGTCAGATATAGGTCTAAACCTGAACAGATTTTGACTATGCTGTTTAAAACCTCCGATTAATTGCTCCCAAAGAGTTTTAAATTATTTAGCTTTCCTGATAACGGTTATTCCAGAAACTTGTCCTGAACTTAAAGTTTATATCGATGTACCTATAAATTTATTTAGGATTTTAAGCATCCCGGTTATATGTGGTATTGTCCTAGTGTTTGGTAAAAGGTAGAGCTGATTGATCCTATTATTAGATGATGTCCATATTGTTTAACAGTAACACATGGGTGTCGCATGTGGAGCAGTATCTGCTAACCCTCCCGGAGCACCTGAGTTAACCCCGGTGTTAAGTTCATGTTGCTCGATCTTTATTCTGTTCTATTTCGATCTATGGCTTCTAATTACCACTTTGGTATCTTCAAACTTTTCTTCCATCTTCCTGTTGTCAATCAAAATGTCCGTCCATTTGTCTATCACTGCGTCAACTTTTACCAACGTGATTTATGAAGTATCCATTCAATATTTGTACATTAAACTTATTTTCAAGTAACTCTTTTTTTTATCTTTGTACAAACATACTTTCTTCTTATAATTTTTATCTTTTAAACAGCGTCCATGTTAAAGTCTTTATATCTTGCCTGCATTTTAGGTAATGTACGTTATTTCAAGGATTTACATAGTAGATCTACTATATAAATCCTTGCTTATTTATAGTAATAGTATTAAGGATTGGTATTACGGTCTATATACATTGTATTGAGTTTTTATTAACTAAAATATTTCATGAAACTGGTATCCTTTTCCACGAATCGGGTCTCGATCAATTTAAGATTTAATAACACGTGGAATATTTTACAAGGTATATGGTATTATGATATTTAATATTATCTCTGAAGATCAATAAACAAAACAATGAAACATATTTTAAATCTCTATTTCATTCTATTGGTTGGAACAATTATAACGGACTCGCTCCATTTGTATACAGGTAAAGAGGTTAACTAACTTCCTGGTCTTATACAAGGTGGGTAAGCACATCGGGTGCAATGTAAGGATTAAATATGTCAAAGGGACAAACACCATTGTTTTGCGTGTTAACCCTGGTGCTGCAGTTGAACTTTGGTACGGCTGCGTTGGCCGCTGGGTGTCCAATGAACCCGTCTGTTGGAAGTCCAATCTGTAACCAGACATGTTCCAAACCCGTAAGTACCACCCATTTATATTCCCAACTTCTCATGTTAAAGATTGCACAATGACTTATTTCACAATGCATTTCTTTCCCTTTCTTTAATTATTGGGACGTATATAATTATGTTATAAAAGTTATAACTTCTTTTTTTTATTATTATGGCTACCCTAAATTTACATTGGTTACAATACTTTGATTTTTTAATCTTGTAGAATGTATTGAGGGTTTATATCATCTTTTGAAATAGAAATAAACGCTTTAAAAAGAAAAAAGAAGTCGGTAGCAAAACTCGATATATAATTGTGTTTCACATTCTGATGAAATAGTGTAATAGTATATATTAAAACGCACCTCATAAAATATTTGTTTAGAAAAACTTTTAATGAAGTACATCTTACTACCAAATTATACTAACCACAATGCACTTTATATTAATGAAATTATAGCAACGCATTCCATCATGTCCATGCTGTTGCGTACGTGAACGAGATGAAACACTAATATCGAAAATCAATACCTAATCTTTTGATTGAATACATGCTACAAAACGACGACGCATTTTATTCTGCTCCGCTATCATTTCTAAGCGCGTATGTTGTCTTTTGCTTACTCGACAAATGTAGAAAAATAAATAAATAAATCACAATTAAAATCTGGGCTTCAGTACAAAATGTTTATTACAGCTAACAGACAGAAAAAGGGGTCAGGTAATTATAATGCATGGTTTGATAAAGTTGTATTGTGGTTTGGGGTTTTCTAACAAAACTTCCTTATGTTTAGTGATAAATGTTGTATTGTGTCACATTTTTCATTTAATATTACGTGGTTACCGACAATTTTATCATATTTGTAAGCGATTTTCTTTCAAGCTTCCTAGCATAGAAATTATTTTATATTAATGAAATTATAGCAACGCATTCCATCATGTCCATGCTGTTGCGTACGTGAACGAGAAGAAACACTAATATCGAAAAGTTTAGTCTGTTTGGAGACTCTGAAAATAGGGAAAAAAATTCCTAAAAAATCAACGGGTTGTCAGATTTTCTTTTTAATTATATTTATATTAAGGACTTATTATTACATATTATAGGTGAATTTTAAAAAAAAAATCATTAAAGAATAAAAAAGTTTGCCATAGGACTTAATTGTAAAATTCTGTCATTTTGTCATGTAACAAACATGGGAGTAAGTACTACTGAAATGAACAGCAACATGTGGTCAGTATTGACAAACAGCAAGTCAGCTGATTTCATCATTAGCATGTTGTATCAGATGTTTACATACTGACCATACCAAATATGGACAATATTCAAATTAGATTTACACCTGTTCAGGTTAAAATCAATAATGATGATACATTATTACATAACTGATTGTGGAGCATTTAAAGTACATGCAAACTACCCATCCCTTTATGTGCATAGAGGTTAATAATAGAGATCAAAATTACCTGAAAACGTTGTTTATTCTGACCAGTACATATCAGTAGTTTCACCCTCACTGTCATGATCCCCCTCTGAATCAGTGTCACTATCACTGTCTAAATTTATAATAATTTTTGGAATTTCCTCTATAATGTGGTCAGATTTCCAATATTGTGGTTCTATTTTGTTTTCAACATGATTACAAAAGTTAGTCCACTTTTCTGGGGTTATGGTTTTAAATCCTTTTATTATTAAGTCCTTTACATCATTAGTTTTAAAAGTGTTATTTTCCTGTCCAACATAACCCTTGACATCCCCCCATACCATTTCGATAGGGTTAAATTCACAATGGTATGGGGGAGGCGCAAAACATCATGACCTTTCCCACGTAAAAATTCATCTGTTTTATGAACTGGTTCGGGTTTCTTCAGCTTAATGATTTCATATAATTCAGTTTTTTTCATTTTACCATCGAAAGGAATTTTGTTGTCTTTGAGCCACTTTTGCATATCCCCCTTTCTTGTAGCTGATGTTGGTGCTTTGGTACCTTCCTTTATTACACTATGGTAAGACGCATTGTCCATTACAACAAGACTTTAACTAACTGTTCTTCTACCCATTTATTAAATATGACAGAATTCATTTCGGAATGATAATCTCTTCCATCTGTGCTTAAGTTTTAAAAACTAATTCACATCCAGGTAAAAAACCAGTTTTACATCCTGCATGTAAAATTACGAATCTTTGTCTTTTATTAAGGGGAATTTTTCGGGCATCTGAAGGGTTAGGTGATGTCCATTGATGGGATGCTGTATGGTGGGTATCAACCCAAGTTTCGTCCAAGTAAACAATGCTATATCCTTCATTTCTTTTTTGTTTAATTGTACGTAAAAAAATTATTCTTTTATTAACGAGGTCTTTTCTTTCAACAAGAGCCTTTTTATTTCCATTTATTTTTGCATATCTAAAACCAAGTTCATGCAAAGTTTTCCAAAGTTTATATTTTGACAATTTTAAAGAATGGCTTTTCTCCAAAGTGACACGCAATTTTTTAATTGAAACATATTCATTTTTCGAAAAAAAATCCAACTACTACTCTCCTTATTAAGTCTTTATCAAAACTATCCAAAGAATCTTTGCATTTATTCACAGATTTTTCATTAAGTTCCACAGGTTCTTTTTTCAATATCTTATTCAGAAATGAACGGCTAATGTCCAGAGCTTGTACAGTTCTATCTACTTTCGGCCCCAAAATATTTGTAAATTTTCAAAATTAATTCCCTTTTTTCAGCAGAAGCTTTCACAGGCATGTTCACTACTTATTTACAATGTACATAAACTTTATATAACATAATTTGAAGCAAGAAAATCATGATTTTTTTTTTATCTAATTTGCATATAAGAAATTAACATTTATATGAATTGTTTAATTTTTGGAAGAAAACAAGTATTAAACAAGAATATTATATAATTTATATATTTATATAAATTATACTTTCACGAAATTAACATTTATTTGATTTTGGTATCATTTTTTTAAGTGTTAATTTAATTTTTTTTTATAAATCAGCAAGGTGAATAACAAGGGACATGTATCTGTATCTGTATCTGGTACGTTGTAGAACCCAACTATGGTTTTTATACAACGGGTAGAGAGAGCGCCGATGGCGGTCTTTATTGGCGCTGATTCCTTAGAGCGGTCTTAAATGCTTCTAAGGAATTTGCATGCACGACACTGTTTGGCAGATGGTTCCAATGAATTACAGTGTCAAACAAATAAAGAATGTTGGTACTGCTGTTTCTTGTAGTTCGGTAATTCGAGTCCTTTTGTATTATTGCATGTACGTTTCTCTACTATATTTGATGTTATATGATCTTTAAAATGTTTTGCTTTGATGTTCCTTTTCGGTCTAGCTAATTTAACGAAATTATCTGTTGGTAGTGCCGGTACCAACCCCTCAACCCCCTTGTACATTAGAATCAGACGTAGGCTAAGTCGTCTGTCCTCTAGTGTCTCCAGCTCAAGGTCTTCTCTCATCCTCGTGATGGCTCCTGTTTCTTTACTTTTGTAGTCTTTTTTAACGAACCTTATAGCCCTGTTCTGTATTCGTTCTAGTTTGTCTATGTCTCCCTTAAGGTATGGGTTCCAGATGGTAGCTCCATATTCCATGATTGATCTTACTAGGGTAACATATGTGGTCTTTCGGCATGTTTCAGGGACATTTCTTAAATTTCTTCTCAGGAAGCCCAGTGTTGCGTTAGCTTTTTTACACACATTGTTGATGTGGATGCTCCATTTCAGGTCGTTTGAGATTTGGAGTCCTAAATATGGATTGTCCTGTACTTCTTGTAGTGTGTGTTTTTCTAGTTGGTAATATCTAGATGACTTGTTGTTTATTGACAGGACATATTACATTTCTTAGTGTTGAATCTCATGCCCCATTTATTTGCCCATTCTTCAAGGTGTTTAAGGTCTGCTTGCAGTGTGAGGTGGTCTTCTTCCTTTTTGATCGTTCTATATAGTAGGCAATCGTCGGCAAATAAACGGACAGACGAGTTGACACAGTCTGGAAGGTCATTTATATGGCATAAGAACATTATCGGACCGAGTACAGTACCTTGAGGCACTCCAGAGTCTACTGATGTTTCCTTTGAACTTTCACCCTCCACTATTGTTCTCATTGTTCTGGTTGATAGGAAGTTGGTTAGCCATGAGTGGATGTTTCCTTTGATACCGTATTGTTCTAGTTTGTGTAGAAGCTTATCATGTGGTACTGTGTCAAATGCTTTAGAGAAATCTAAGATGGCAATGTCTACTTGTTTTCCTTTATCGTGTTCTTGTAGTAAGTCGTTGATTGTTGTGATCAGTTGGGTTTCACAAGAATATCCGGACCTGAAACCATGGTTTAATATGTCCATATAAGGGTTTCATGTGACCAGCAGTTATTAATTGTTTACAAACAAATATCATATGGTCAAACTGTTTATCAATTATTCAAAACATCTTGAATCTTTAGCCTAACAACAGACAGGAAAGAACAGGTAAGGCTGTTTATTATAATGACAGCCTCCTTTACTTACAATCTGATAAAATTAGTATTGGGCCCTATGGAGATTTTTTTTATTATTTGAATTATTTCTTTGACAACTTTTTCTCAGATATGTATTGAATAATGTGTGCCTAAAATGTTAAAAAGAACAATAGAAAGCAAATCCCTGATTTTAAATAATTGTTTCCCCTATTTTCAGAGTCACCAAACAGACTATACCTAATGTTTTGATTGAATACATGCTACAAAACGACGACGCATTTTATTCTGCTCCGCTATCATTTCTAAGCGCGTATGTTGTCTTGCTTACTCGGCAAATGTAGAAAAATAAATAAATAAATCACAATTAAAATCTGGGCTTCAGTACAAAATGTTTATTACAGCTAACAGACAGAAAAAGGGGTCAGGTAATTATAATGCATGGTTTGATAAAGTTGTATTGTGGTTTGGGGTTTTCTAACAAAACTTCCTTATGTTTAGTGATAAATGTTGTATTGTGTCACATTTTTCATTTAATATTACGTGGTTACCGACAATTTTATCATATTTGTCAGCGATTTTCTTTCGTGTTTTTCATTTTTGATGAAACATGACAACTTGTAGACTTCTTACAATTTCCTTGGTAGTTATATTTTGTTTAAACTTATTATTTGATAAAACTAATATAAGAAAGGTAATCAAATAAGAAATACAGTCAAACTTGTATTAAGAGGTCACCATTCGGACAAAGAAAACGTGGTCTTATAAGACAGGTGACCTCTTAAAAGAGGTTCAATTCACATGAAATTTTCTATGACAGGACAATAAAATGTTACCTTTAAATACAGATGACTGTTTAATAGAGGTGACCACATGGGCAGGTTTGACTGTTTAATAGAAGTGACCACATCGGTAGGCTTGACTGTAGCTTTGTTACATAGAATGAACATTAGTTATGTATGTCCATTTATATTAATAGTATTTACATATTGCTAACTGATTACCATGAACTTATTAACAGTTAAACAAATAATGGTTAACAATATATAACTGACAAACAAAACGAATCACTTCTCTGACAAATCTCAAGTTTCCTAGCATAGAAATTAGAACACAGAAATTAAATGCTTTACTGATGGTTTTTTTCATTATGAATCATAAATTGTGTGCTCAGCACCACTTTTGTAAATATATCCGTTATCGTCTCTGTTAGTTTTAATGTTATAGGAAACTCCAGTACCCAGAGAATAGAAACCACCCACCTGCCGAAAGCCTTCTTTCTTTCTGTTCATGGGGGATATTTGAATTATTAACAATACAATTACTTCCTAAGTAATATAGGCAAAAATTATAATATGAAAGACAATATACATCTTTTATTTATATGAAATCATTGAGAAGAATTAACAAACATTTAATAAATATATGCTTTAACTGGATACCGTACCTACATTTGTACTTTATTTTTAAACGGGGTCAAAATTATTTCAATTTGTCGTAATTTTATGGATCAAACTGTGAAAGTAAATAACTTGACATTTACGTTACAGTGTGAGACTTAAAAAACAGCTTATTTTATTTCCATGGACCTTACCTTGCATGCTATTCAAGCTTAATAATTGATGTAATTTTATTTCAATTATTTTTATTTTTATTGACTTTACTGAAAAATTATGGGATTATCAAAGTGGTCATTAGTGGTAATTTTACTAGTATTATTACATTACACATTACACTGGATACAAATCAAAAACAGAAAATGAAACAAAACTGAATCTTCCTGGAGGATTATTCGAGTCCTGATTGAAATCCAACATATTTTTTCGAACACGTTGGGGCAACGATAAATTTCATATCTTTATATTTTGTTCTCAATAAAATAGCAAAGCAGCATATTACATTTTGTCGTGACTACCATCAAATGCATGGCTAACATTGTATTTTATTTTCTCCTTTGATTTCCAATACATTTGTAATATTACATTTTATGGATGAGGAGATATCGTATCAGGTGTATTACATGTATGCTCTCCCAAGGAAGAAACGCAACATGTGAAAAAATACAATTTACTTCATATTTTCAACATCATTTTAAATACAGAAATAAGCATTGCACTACTCTGAAATTCGACACACTGGTTGTTCAGACTTTAAAGTTCATTAAAATGTCACAATTTATCACATTAATGTCCATAGCGTTCAGACGACGTCACTTCAAAGTCAATATCTGTTGTACTCACCATTAGCCTGTAACACAGCAAGGACCCACCTCGGCATAGACTCTATCAATCGACGAATACGGTCTTGCGGAATTCTCCCCATTCTTACTCAAGAGCCTGCTGCAGTTCTTGCAGAATTTGCGGCGCTGGTTGACGACTGCGCACGCGTCGATCCAAGTCATCCACAAATGTTCTATTGGGTTCAAATCTAGTGATTTAAACGGCCAGGGAAGCACTGTTACGCTCTGGTTGGCTAAAAAGTCAACAGTAGCCAGAGCTGTGTACGACCGAGCGTTGTCGTGCTGAAAAACTTCCCTACGGAGGTTCATTGCGGACAGCATGTGTGGTGTCAAAACCTCATGTCTGTATCGAGCGGCGCTAAGATTGCCGAGGATGTGCACCAGTTCAGTAGGATATGGCACCCCACATCATCACACGTCCTCCGCCGAAATTGTCGACCTCAAGGACGCAGTTCCTTTCGAACCTCTCATTCTGGCGTCTGTAGACACGTGTACGGCCATCTCTTTTCTGCAGCATGAATCTTGATTCATCGCTGAATCAGCCAGACTCGCCTCCAGTTTTGCAGGTCCCAGCCCCTTACTCTGTTGCACCTTGCAGGTCCCAGCCCCTTACTCTGTTGACCCTTGCAAGTCGATGCCGACGTCTCAGTACTGCGCCAAATTAAGGACGTCTGGCGCGTAAGCCGTTTTAACGGAGACGGTCTCTGACTGTCTGTGGCGATATTCGTCGGAGACCTGGGACATTTGATGCTGTTTCTCTTGCTGTCACGGTCTGTTTCTCAGATGAAGTATCCGGATGTAGCGATCTTGGGTTGCTGATGTGTTCATGCTGTGTTACAGGCTAATGGTGGGCACAACAGATATTGACTTTGAAGTGACGTCATCTGAATGCTATGGACTTTAATGTGATAAATTTTGACATTTTAATGCACTTTAAAGTCTGAACAACCAGTGTGCAAATTTCAGTGTAATGTAATGCTTATTTCTGTATTTAAAATGATGTTGAAAATTTGAAGTAAATTATATTTTTTCACATGTTGCATTTCTTTTTTCGGGGAGTATATAATAATCGCAATATCCATATTAACAAACCATAGTATTAAATATTGTGGATTTTTAATGCTGTCGTATACTGAATAATATATATGAAAATAAAACTCTTCAAAAGTGTACATTTTTAATGAAAGTAAAAAATTATATAATAAATGCAAAATAAATAAATGTTTCCAAAAGGTATTAAATAGAAATTGTATTTAGGTTGTATATATATTTCATGTAATTCTGATTATAGCCCTGGATAATCAGAACAAGATGTAACAGGGAAACACCAAAAGGAGCTTGGACTTTTGGCGTGTTTATTGTAGCAAGCATTTGAATAAAAGATATCACGTTGTTAAAAAAAAATAATATATATGATAGGTTAGAAAAGTTTGAAGATGCCAACAAAGGGGTAATCAAAAGCCGCAACTCGAAGGACAGACAATACAAGGACCAAATTAAATATGACAAACAGAAAAAACAATGGTGGACAAAACATTATACAAATGTACACAGAAAAAGCAAAAAGTGAACAACTCGAATCCCACTAAAACCGGTGACGAACTCGGGTGCTTCGGAAAGGTTAGTATATCCTGCTCAACTAATGGCACCTGTCGTGTCATAAATTATATTATGCTTTGGAATTATGTCGTAGCGGTCGCTTTTAATGGTAAAGAAAAACCACCGACCTGCCTCAATTCACTGTCAACCCACCGACCTCTACCTCAAGTAGTCACTGACAAACCACCGACCTGCCTCAATTCACTGTCAACCCACCGACCTCTACATCAAGTAGTCACTGACAAACCACCGACCCTGCATCAAGTAGTCACTGACAAACCACCGACCCTGCCTCAAGTAGTCACTGACAAACCACCGACTCTGCCTCAAATCACTGTCAAACCACCAACCCCTGTCTCAAACCACCGACTCTGCCTCAAGTCACTGTCAAATCACCAACCCCTGCCTCAAACCACAGACTCTGCCTCAAGTTATTGTCAAACCACCAACCCCTGCTTCAAACCACCGACTCTGCCTCAAGTCACTGTAAAACCACCAACCCCTGCCACAAACCACCGACTCTGCCTTAAGTCACTGTCAAACCACCAACCCCTGCCTTAAACCACCGACCTCTGCCTCAAGTAGTCACTGACAAACCACCGACCCTGCCTCAAGTCAATGACAAACTTGATGATTAAGTTGTATTGAGAACACTTCAGCATTGGGGTAATTGAGTCGACAACTTTTATTAGTAGGTACTCGTTGTATAGGTATAGATATAAAAAAAGCTAACATATCCCCACACGAACGACCCTAATAGATAACAGGTAACCTTTCTGTTCAAACACTATCAACATATTTGCTTGCAAAGTTTTTCAATTTAATATCGTATTACCGCCAGGAAGTTCGTCATAACTTATGCATATTTGATTGACTTGTCAAATATAAAATGTACTTATCAGGAATAAGAATGTAATTTTTTATGCGCATAAAGACATATTTGTTGAAAGCAAGTTTTAAATTGGGAATCGGGAAATAAGATGTCTTTGTTATATTTTCTAAATCTTATCACTTAATCTCGAGAAATTAAAAACAAAATCACATCAAGATTCCAATGTTTTGAAGGAAATCGGTTGTGTCCGACTTCTTGATTTGTTATTAAGGTAAAACACGTATTACAAAAAACGACAAGACCTAGGTTTGCATCGCTTCATCATTTCTAACGTTATTTGTTTTGTGAATACATAACCAATAATTTTTTTAATCTCTTAACTCCCACGCAGAATGAAATAGTCATTAAAATACATCTGATTAAATTCAAACGGAAGTATTAACTGTTTAATCATTTGCCGATTTTTCGTATAATTTAAATCAGAACGACAGAAGAACGTCAATGGAACAAACATTTTGGAAACATATTTTTGTTTTCCATGATAACTGACATAGGCGGAAATTATTTAAATCAATGATATTCACAAACATTAAATTTTCAATTTTATCAAATATTTTAATTGATTAAAAAGTGCACTTTAATTATGGTAATGGCTACCGTTTATTTCTGATGTCCAATGGTTGCTGTTGATTTTAAGCATGTTTGTTAGTGTGTATTGTGGCCTATGGTATAATGGTATTACTAATGAAATTTCATTTAGAAATTGTGAACGGTTTTTGAATACAAAAGGGATTTCATTTTTTATGTCTTCACAATAAAAGGTATTTGTTTTCAAATATAACATTGTGATAAAATTGTTTTTTCTTCATTATAGCTAATAAGGAAATGTGACTTTCAAATTTGATTGTACCATCGAGAGGTTGTCAACTCTAAAAATGATTAAAATTCAAAATGCTTCATAATAACTGATTTGATTTGATTTGATTTTTGGTGTTTAACGCCACTTTCAGCTATATCATGGCGACCAGTTTTAGTGGTGGAAGAAGCCGGAGTACCCGGAGAGAACCACCGACCATGGGCAAGCAACTGGTAAACTTTATCACTTGCGGCTGTGAGTCGAGTGCACCTTTTTTGTAAATTACAAACCAGGGCACGAACCCACGCCGTATTGGTGATAAGCTTGTATGAGTTGTTAGGTAATCCAACTACCTAACTCATTGAGCCACCCGGGTCCTTCATAATAATTGTATATACATATGTACAAATATGTCTAATACCATATTTAAGCAAAAACCTTTCAGATACCTAACGGATTTGACTAGTTATTAGATACAGTACAGAATGAAAACATTTTTTAGCAAAAGCTCTTACAAATGTTGGTCTTCACATTTTACCAGAATATTTTATCTTGCATAGCTGAAGCGAGTTATTTACTTTGCATATATTTATATTTAGTAATTCTATATTTTAAGCCACAAATTCCTTACGGTGACAAATTCCGTTGTAAAGTAGGATTCAACGTAGGTGAGTAGTATATTGATATTACTTTGCATGACTCGTCCATACAGGGCCGGCCTTAGTAGGTGCGGGGCCAAATGCTTTTCTCAGTAAAACATGCAGTATTGTTGTGTGTACCTGAAAAACCCAGCGTAGAGTAGATAACTCCCACACATTGTAATACATAACGATCTAGTAATAAGATAGTGCATTGGAACAAATATGTACGGAAAGCATGTGTTTTAATACATGACCTAAATTTTTTCAACAATCTGTCGACATTCCAATTAGAACAAAATTCACACTCCTACTTTGAGACTTGTTGATGTACCAATATGAGACCACATTTACCCATGTTCATATCAAAGGAACGAGTACAAAACACTTCTAAGTCGTGTTGCTTGATCTTGAGTTTTCTGTGTTTACAAATCGTTGTTTTGCCCATTTACCCTTTTTCTTTTGGCCATTGTGATGTCTGTTCTTCTGTCTTTTGGCCATTGTGATGTCTGTGATTTACGGATTCTGATTACCCCTTTGGTATTTTCAAACGCTTCTTCTACTTATGATTTCACGTTTTGATTTTATAAGGACACTCTTTATATATCCAAATGAACTCCTAATTGACAATTACCTATTCAAATATGTGCAGCAATATAACAGCTTCTCCTGCATATGGTGTTTACATCTCGCAATTGATTCGTTGTGCAAGGGCCAGTAACAATTATTCTGATTTCTTGAAACGTCAACTTTATCTGAGAAACAGGCTACTGGACCAGGGCTATAAAAAGATTCGCCTTATTCGATCCCTTAAAAAGTTTATATTCCGATACCAAGATCTTGTCGAAAAATATTCTGTCTCTGCAGAGACAATAACAAACGATGGATTTTCATAAAGTAAATATGGAAAATGTATAAAGATAAGGATTAAGTAATCGTGGTTTAGACATGACGTCATTCAACATCTCATTTGAAATCAAATTGTGTAAGATGACCGTTTAGTTAAACCGGTCTGCAGAGACGATAATAAACGATGGATTTTCATAAAGTACTGCGTTGACTACTATTATACCTAATGTGTCCCAGTATTGTTAAAAATGCTGTTATAGTGACAACCGGAACCTTTTAACCGTATTGGAAGCGGGAGGTTTGGCGCAGTAAAATCTGATTCAACCCACCATTTCTTTGGAAATGCCTGTACCAAGTCAGGGGCCATTCCGGTTTTCTCAGTTTTCCGGCTGTTGACTGATTTTGTCTGTTTGTTGACTTATGAGTTTTGCCTTTCCCTTTGGAAGATTGCTCGGTGTTCGGTAATTTTGTTATTACCCTTATTGACAATAAAGGATATTTGCATGCTATGATAAAATGAAAAACAAACAAAAAATTAACTGACAGAACAGTTCCATAATCCAAATAGAAATATCGTTGAAAGAGGCGAAATTGATAACCCAAGCACACAAAGATTTATGATTGATAGAATGATTTAAACTTTCTAATAATAAATTCCTCTTTCTTTAGAAGCAACACCCCTTCATATTAATGGCCTTTGTATCTAAAGTCATACATATTCTATAGTCTATGTATCCCAAATGCGGTTAAATGATGGCAGATATCTATGCTACAACAGTTTACGATCCAAGTAAGCCTCATATAAAATAATAGAGACCGCTGATTAGTGGCATCAAAACGAAGCAACTTTGTGTATAATCACAACGTATTCTGTAGGTTAATCATCAACTTTGTGAATAATCACAACGTATTCTGTAGGTTAATCTTCAACTTTGTGTATAATCACAACGTATTATGTAGGTTAATCATCAACTTTGTGTATAATCACAACGTATTCTGTAGGTTAATCATCAACTTTGTGTATAATCACAACGTATTCTGTAGGTTAATCTTCAACTTTGTGTATAATCACAACGTATTCTGTAGGTTAATCATCAACTTTGTGTATAATCACAACGTATTCTGTAGGTTAATCATCAACTTTGTGTATAATCACAACGTATTCTGTAGGTTAATCATCAACTTTGTGTATAATCACAACGTATTCTGTAGGTTAATCATCAACTTTGTGTATAATCACAACGTATTCTGTAGGTTAATCATCATCTATGTTTATAATTTATGTTTGAATACAGGTACGATATTTAGCATTGGAAATGAAAAGTATATTTTTGTAAACAAAAGGCTTACTTAGACTTCAAAAACTACGAAAATGGGTTGCATGTATATGACTATCAATTCGATCGATAATTAGTTTGCATCGTATCGGCTGATGAATTACATATTTTAATATTTCCACACATTGATTAATTTCTGAACAAATTATTTAAGACTCAAAATATCTACTGTTTTATAATAGAATATTTTTAATGACATATCGTTATTTTTTGCTTTAGAATGGTTAGGCTTCAGAAATAAATACAACTTCGTACAAGCATCAATATTCAACGTTTCCAATTCTGCTCAATGTAAAGCACCCCTTATGACAGGAATATCTCTACATCCACTGCCGTACCAGAACAAGAGCGGATTTAGTCCAGCCTTACGTGTTGTCTTTAACACCCCTTTCATTGCACAGAAAGGCAAACCAGGTATTTAGTATAATTAGTAACCACTTAGTATATTATATTCTTCGTCATCCTATATCCTATATTAAAATTGCTGTTTTAATATGTCAGCTAACATATCTAATTCTAACACTGTTGGGTTTAATTTTCAGACTTTGTATGAATATTTTAGTATTAACTCATTATTTCAAGTAACTTTGAAATCATGTAAGGGTATACTATATTGTTGCCAACTGTTTACACGTTTGTATAAATGACTTGTATTTCTTGTGACTATATGATGAATGCACTACATGTAGTATTTATGATATTGACTGTGGTTCGTCATAAGAAAGTGTAGTATTGTATCACAATTGACAATCTGGATATATAATACAAGATGGCAACAGCGCAAGTCCTCCTTAATAACATTGGACCCGGACCAAAAATTGGACCCGCGCCAGGCCAATGTTTCAGAAGATTAACTATTAGAGAAAGGAACGAATCTGTACATAACAAGAAAACTACATAATGATCGGCTGAAGCATTTTAAAAAGTAGCTATTGCATTGCTACTTTCAGCAATCGCATACACATCAAATAAGGGTAATAACAAAATTACCGAACTCCGAGCAATCGTACAAAGGGAAAGTCAAAACTCATAAGTATATAAACAGACAAAATCAGTCAACAACCGGAAAACTGAAGTGACGATTATGACTTTAGTATGAGGCTTACTCTGGTGATCTTCTCTTCAGTTGTGAAATGCAATTTGACAAGTCTATATGTATATATTTGCATGGCAATGTTCCCACGAATATATTTAGACAAGAGAATATTAGGAAAATGTTTTTTCATATTTTATTATGTTTATATAAGAGTTCTAAATCGCTAAAATGGTCCGCTTTAGCACTAACATACACATATATTTCCAATATGTATTGATTGATTGATGTTTAACATCAACTTTAACAGTATTTCAGCTATATTGCTGCATGAACATTTTTTTTTATATTAGACAACTACAAGATTCTTAGAAATAAAATATACTTGTCTAAGATCCAATATGTATCATGCTGTGTTCGTTTATCCTGTTTAATTTTTGCTATGTTATTTTCGGTCGAGTTTCCGGGAAGTCAGATATCACCTGTTACTTACTGCACGAACGTTCAATTATGAAGGTTATATTTTCTGTCAGTCATTGATTTTTATTTATTACAAGTATATGCACATACAAACTTTTCCCCGAATCCCGCATGAAATATTTCCCTACCTTCTGACCAATGTCACATTTCATGCGCAGGGGCTGCTCTGGCTCCCAAAAGGTAGGAGCCAGAAAAATCGCCAGGTGCCATTTTCGGATGCCAGTTTTGAAAGTCAGGAGTCAGTTTAGGAGCCAGCTAAAAAATTTACAAGGAGCCAATTTTTTCGAACCGAAACTGGATGATTGCATGTACCTGGCATGTTCAGTTTCATGTGTAAATGGTGCGGATTTGTTTGTACAAATGTTAATGTCTGTATTGTACTTCTGTTTTTCATTTCGATTTCATCATCAAAAACAGAAAGATTTATATAATTTATTACAATAAATAATCAATAAATAACAACATAGACATCATCATATAACAACAGTTAACATACAATATGATACAGACATACATTCAAAACTGTCTGTGTCACTAAAACGCCCTCGTGCCTTTTTCGTAAGTTTTTTTTATAATTTATACTAAAACTGCCTTTTTCTTGTTAAAAATATCGATCGATGTGTATGATCTGTCAATCAACAGATTACATCACAAAATTTGACACCTGATCATGAATGGGTAAAACGTTTTGTTCGTTTGTGGTAAAGTCGTACATATTTGAAAATTTGCAGATTTTGCATCTCAGTTAAGGATTCATCGCCAAAAAGTAGGACTTCAATTTTAAGTTGATGAAGAAAAACTAGTCTTAATTTCAATTCTTCTCTTGCTTCGTTGTAAAGACAACATTATAATATAAAATGAATTACATCTTCAAATGCACACCCACATATACAGCCTGGATCATTAGCCAAATGCACACGAAAAAGATCAGCATTCAAGCTACTGGATCTATGTCTCAGTCTAGTGTGAATTATATTTAATATTCTACATCCAGCAATGTAAAATTTGGGGGGTTTTATTGTATGATTTTTATTTGCTTGTTTGAATCTATTTAGAGTAGGTGCATTTCTTGATTGTGGACTTAATTTATTCCATGATTTAATAGTAGAAGGGAAAAAGGAGTTTGCAAATAATTGTAATCTAGTGAACGGATTTCTAAATTCGGTTTGGTTGCGCAAATTTAATTAATTTTCCTCTCGTATAAAAGGCAGTAAACAATCATATAAATATAATGGACTATCATTATTACGTATTTTGTAGAACAAGTTTAATTTTCTACTATGTCTATGAGAATGGAGGGGTTCCCATCCAGTTTCAAAATATAGGGATTCTATGCTTGCAAATTTTGGCAACCCAGTAACAATTCTAGCAGCTTCGTGTTGTATTTGTTCAATTTTATTTAAATCCAAAATGGTACAACCATCCCACAGTTCACACGCATAATGGCCTTATATAAGTAAAATATATTTTTTTCGAGATTTTCCCTGTTAAGTTTAATTTTGAATTTACGTAGCATAGACAGTTGACCAGATGGGCTTTTTAATATATTTTGAATGTGACAATGCCATTTACAATTAGATGAAAACGTAACACCCAAATGTTTATGATTTACTACAAATTCAACATCCTCATTATTGAAAAGTATTTGAGGTTTAATATTTCCCTGATTTGTTGAGAATAGCATACATTTAGTTTTTTGGGGATAAAAATCCACTAATAATTTTTTTGACCAATTGTAAATTTTCATCATATCTGAATTTAATCTTTGTTCAATTTCATTTATATTAGAAGATGAATACGATAGTGATGCATCATCAGCAAACAATCGTGAAAGACTTTGAATATCTTCAGTAATATCATTGATATATAATATGAATAGCAAAGGGGTTAACACTGATCCTTGTGGTACCCCACCTTTAACGTTCCCTACTTCTAAAAAGCAATTTTGTAGAACAACTTTTTGATTTCTGTCACTTAAGTAATTTTCAAACCAATGCAACAAATTCCCGGAAATTCCATAAGCTTTTAATTTTTTAAGTAGGCCACGGTGCCAAACTTTTATCAAAGGCTTTTGATATATCACAAAATACAGTACACATAACTTCACGATTTTCTAATGATAAACAAATATTGTGGTAAATTTCAATAAGTTGGTGCACAGGGTCAGCGGCTTGTTGTGTTCAGCATGGTACACTACTCATTCCCAAGCTACTCAGGATTAGTGTCACAGCCGCTCGTTGTTATAAATAACCATAAAAAGAAAGTATATTTAATCAGTTTCAAACATGCCTTCACAGAAACGTCGTTTAGCTCAGCTGACATGCGACAAGCAGAAGATCGCTAAGCATTCAGAATCAGATCGTTCTTCAACACAGATTCCATTCTGTACTAGCAGTTGTTTATTTATTTAATAAAGTGAAAAATAAGTGCCAATATAATAAAATATGACACATTTGTTTATGTCATTGACGTACAATTTTTATTTTTAATAACTTTAATAACTTTATTTCAAAACAAGAAACCCTGACGGGCTGTGCAAATTACAACAAATAATGACAAGTTGACACCAACATAAGACATACAACATACAGTAAGAATTCAAATCAAGTTTAAATTTATTTAATATGTTAACAATATATACAGATAACTGACCAATGTAGACCCTATTCTCGCAACTCCATAGATTGCTTTATATAGTCGACAACGTTGGACAAGATATCTTGACTGGGATTTAAAATAATTATAAGTTTAGCGATTGAGTCAAGCTGATTGAAATCAGGATAATAGTTTTCAATTTCCTGTATCAGACTGTTTCGAATATTATTGACATTCGAAAATTTGCATGTTGTACATCATGGTAACTACGTGCTAAAAATAGCAAGGAAGTTAAAAATAACTTTTTATTGACTGCATTTCGGCTACTAGTTTGAATATACCGTAACTGGAAATCTGTCATCTCCGATTTTGCTCTTTACATTTCATGTAAAACAACTTTTTTCAAAACATGATCATCTAATTACACTTCAATTAACAACAATAATACGATCATAAATCATAATTGGCGATCAAGATTTCACACCTCGATAAATTGTTTACTTGTTTTCCTTTGAGAGTTAAATACCGACACGCACTAGCAGACGGTAAAACTTACCTGTATTTTACGGATTATTGATTTTTGTTACGGTACACAGTGATTGTCTATAAATTTACACAAGAAAATCTACGTGCCAAAAAAATCGCCAGAAGCCGATTTCAGTCGCCAGTCAAGAAAAAAAATCGCAAATAGCGACTTTGGCGACCGACAGTTGCGATTGTAATTAAAATTAAAAGCCATTCTAAATACTATTTGATTGATTTATTAATGCTCAACGTCCAGCGAGCAGTATTTCAGCTATATAAGTTCAATAATATAAATGAGGTAATGAATGGATCAACCGGGCCAATGACTTTTGACTGCGACTGTAAAGTATGGAGAGTTGGGTATGGATGAAAAATGTAGTCTTTTTGGCGGTGACAATGCGCCTACCCTTTATCGAAATCTACAAAAGATGTTTTAGCGTACAGAGAGGGAGACACTCTCCAATCACTTTATCCACTATTGTCCACGGTCATGTTTTCCGTATTATAACCTGACACCCCCATCATCGAGAGGGCTTCCCCTTTCCACGTCCCGGGGACGTACTGAGAAACTCTGTCGATTTGAGCTCTTGAACCTTCATCTGTACACAGTTCTGCATACAATATAATTAGTATTTACATATCGTATATTTTATAACATTTATATATTTGCAGAGTTGAAAGCGATATTATTAGAATTTCAAAGCCCAGTGTTTGAAACGGCAATCGAAACCAGGTTGACGGACCAAGCATACAGCGTTCAGAGACATCCTGATGGCAGCATCAAGTACGATAAAAGGAAGCACAGACTCTTTAATTTCGCGACCTACAGTCCTGACTCGTACGATTTATTGCATCCAGTAAGGTCTACATATGACCATTTTAAATAATAATACTATTGCACCAAATACATGTTGGAAATATATTTATATTCCGCTATTATAACGGTATTGTTCAATGACGTATATCAACAGTCTTTAGAAAGGTAGAATTGTTCTATTTATATGTACAATGGATGAAATGAAAGCTAAAATGAGTGTGAAAGAAGATACTGATCATCAGTTTGAAATAAGAAGAGTTTGAAGATACCAAAGGTGTAACCAGAATCTGTAAATCAAAGGACAGATAACACATTGATAAAAAAAAAGAACAACGATCTACAAATCACTACAAAGAAAACTAAAGATTGTACATCACAAACCCGAAAGATTCGGTGTCGAAAAAATGTCGACATTTAAATACAAAGCGCAAATAACAATTAGAAGAAATATTACTAAACAATAGAAGAAGGGCAGAAAACACAATAGGTCAGAGAAAATGGCCAAACAGACCTACATTGGTTGACAAAAAAAAACCAACTAAAGATTCAAACCCACTTAAAAACGGGGGTAAAATCAGGTGCTCCGGAAGGATATACAGTTCATCCACCACTAGTACGACAGGTCGTACTACATATAAACGACACAAGCATCATCGTTGAAACCAGTGTACGTAATAAAATAAAAAACAAAGAAAAAAAATACTACACTGTCGGAAGACTTCCATAATCCAATCGCAAATAAGGGTAATAACAAAATTACCGAACACCGAGCAATCTTCCAAAGGGAAAGGCAAAACTCATAAGTCAACAAACAGACAAAATCAGTCAACAACCGGAAAACTAGGAAAACCGCAATGGCCCCTGACTTGGTACAGGCATTTCCAAAGAAATGGTGGGTTGAATCAGATTTTACGGCGCTAAACCTCCCGCTTGTATTACGGTTAAAAGGTTCCGGTTGTCACTAAAACAGCATTTTTAACAATACTGAGACAAATTAGGTATAATAGTAGTCAACGCAGTACTTTATGAAAATCCATCGTTTATTATCGTCTCTGCAGAACGGTTTAACTAAACGGTCATCTTCTTACACAATTTAATTTCAAATGAGATGTTGAATGACGTCATGTCTAAACCACGATTACTTAATCCTTATCTTTATACATTTTCCATATTTCTTTATGAAAATCCATCGTTTATTGTCGTCTCTACAGAGACAGACTATTTTTCGACAAGATCTTGGTATCGGAATATAAACTTTTTAAGGGATCGAATAAGGCGAATCTTTTTATAGCCCTGGTCCAGTAGCCTGTTTCTCAGATAAAGATGACGTTTCAAGAAATCAGAATAATTGCTACTGGCACTTGCATAGCGAATCAATTGCGAGATGTAAACACCATATGCAGGAGAAGCTGGTATATTGCACATATTTGAAAAAATTATGATTTTAAAATTGAAGTCATACCGTTTATCATAAATTTTAGTACCGAGTTGACCACTGTCGTCAAATTCGAGGTATAAGTCCAAAAATGATGCGGACGAAGCTGTATCTGTGGTCTCTTTAATTTCCAGCTCTGGAGGATATATCAATAGAAGAAATTCTGCAAATCTAGGATTATTGATAGATAAAACGTCATCAATATACTGTATGTGAAATTAAAGGCTCTAGCTTCATGAATCTTCTTATCTTTTACAAGATTTTGAAGAAACTCCGACTCATATGAGTATAAAAATAAATCGGCTAGAAGAAGGGCACAATTCGTACCCATTGGTATGCCGACGACCTGCTGAAACAGCGCCCCTCCAAAAGAAACAAATATGTTATCGATGAGGAACTCCAGCATACTGATCACTTGTTCCTCGGAGTAGTATGTTTTACCTTTTTGAATTTGTTTGAAAAATATGTGGAATTAAGTAGCCTAATACAACAAATTTTAAGCCATCGCTTCTATGACTGAAAGCTTTGTGAATGGTTTCTTTTAAGCGGGTTTTTAATTTGTCATGCGGTAGGGTGGTATACATAAAATCATACAAACAGAGTCAAAATCGATATTCCAAAATCATTAATATAATCTCAAGTAAAGTTGTATCGAGTCCAATTTGAAATTATACATATGGTGTTATTTGTTTTTCACAGATAACAATAGGATATCCATGTCTATATGGTTTAGATGACTGTAGTAATGGTGAAAAGGTCTATATCATAACGTTGACATCACTGTTGATGACAATGTCTTATTCAACATATCAGCATGAATACTTCAAATGTAATCATGAGACTTGTTACATGTGTAGTCTGAACTATACTATCAGTGTGTATCCTGGTAGGTTATAGTTAATCATAAATATACTTTAATTCATTTTGTAGGTATGTCTTAATTTTGATACAAGAAGAGTTTGAAGATACCAAAGCGGTAACCAGAATCCTTATATCGAAGAAAAAACCCCCAACACAATGGCCAAAAGACAAAAGCATAAAAGGACAAACAACGATCAACAAAACATTCACATAAAACTAAAGATGGAATAACATGAACCCCACTAAAAACCGGTGGTGAACTCGGGTGCTCCGGAAGGAAAAATGACACAAATTTCTATTTTTCACCTGGTTGATGTAAATTTAATGAGATATAATGGATGTATAATTTTTTTCTCTCCTTGAAATCGACAACGGAGGACGATTAAAAAAAAACTCTACTACAAACGTGATGACTTCACTTTTCCAATATTCAACTTCTCTTTCATCAAGGTGAAGATTACATTTGACCACTTATACGTTATCCTAGAGTTTGTGCTCAGTACAGTGATAGTCTGGGCTGCTTACACAGAAGCTGATCAACCAAGACTACGTTACTCCCATGTTGAAGTAGTCGCTTCAAATATTCTACAGTTGTCATGACAACCTGGTTGATCATTACGAAATATTCATATCTCATATTACAATGGATCTTTTACTTCTACGTTGATTTATTTTCTTTTCTCTTTCACTGCCAAGAACCATGAACACATCAGGAAAAGTGTATTTTTTTACAAAATATATTTTGGAAGCAGTTCTAACAATAAATGAAGAAGTTAATGATGTATGCTAGTTTTTCTGAGAGATATTGTCTAATGCCAAATGAACAACTATACCGTTGTGTATAAGATACGTCCCCAACAAATATCAGACATCCCTCAAGAAGGGTCGTATATCACAGTGAGATATCTCCTAGTGAGACATCTCCTAGTGATCAAGTTTATTAAATGTGATCGATGGTGGCCCATTGCAAAGACATTTTTACCATTTTCATTATATCCTCTTTATCATATACTAATTGAAAACATGGAAAAGATGGTTTATGGTGGTTAACGCCACTTTCAACGGTATTTCAGTAATATCATGGGGGTCAGCTTCATTGGTGGAGGAAACCGGAGTACCCGGAGAAAACCACCGACCTGTCGCAAGTCACGGACACACTTTATCACATAATGTTGTATCGAGTACACCTAGCCATGAACGGGGTTCAAACTCACAACTATATTGGTGATAGGCAATGATTGCACAGGTAGTTGTAAATCTAACTACCATACGATCAAGACCGCGACGGCCCCATGGAAAAAGAGGATATAAATATGATTTTGTGTTTGCATATACTAGTAAATCATGGTATATTCGCAACACCTAATTTTGGTGCTATTCAAAACAGAAAAATATAGGGAAACCCGAAACACAGAATTATGATGTATATTTTATTTCTGTAGTTCGTTATAATCATTGGAATTTACATAAACATTTAGCTTTTAAGGATGAATACGAGAAAAGGAAGATGACAATTGCTACAGCGCTTTATCCATCGGTAAAGGATATCTACGTCCTTCTAGAACCAACAAAAGAAACATTTGATTTTTATTCTATTAGGCTGACTAGATCTGGACGTATTGTAAAGTCAAAGGTAATGCTCTGTAACATAAATATGTTTAGTTTATCACAATATGAAATTCGGTATACCTGTATTATGACATGTTTTTTTTGTTAAAAACATATTTGCTCACCTTAGACTTTTTACCTTGATTTTTGTGTTATGGTATTATGTGTCTTTACGTTCTGAGTTCTGTGTTGTGATGTCCGTAACGATTTCAGCATATAAACGATGTTCGGTTCGTCTTTGTCTCCGGGTGTTTGAGGGGAGGCTTGTGTCTTATTTACGTTGTGTATTTGTTTGAACATAGTGGTGTCCAACTCGTATTGTGTTGTGTTTTTGTTTTGCCTGTCTTCGTCTTGTGTACCCTGTGTTGCCAGTTTCTCGGATTTTCCATATTTGATTGCTCCTTCGGTACCCTCTAACGTTTAAATTAAATGTGTCCGATGGAAATTGTGAATATATATTAGAAAAGTTTGAAGTTTGAAGAGGTAATCAGAAGCCGTAAATCGAAAAAGAGTAGACAATACACTGGCCAAAATAAAAAGGACAAAGGGACAAACACTGATGTACAAAACACTATACAGAAAACTAAGTATTGAGCATAACGAATCTCATTAAAAACCAGTGATGACATCATATGATTCGGAGTGGTAAGCAGTTCCTGCTCCACATGTGACACCCGTCGTGTTACTGTTAAACTACACCAGCATCATGTGATATGCTAATCGAGTTGGAAACCAGTAATTGTTTTGTTTTCTTGTTTGGTATTAGTGCTGGATGCCAAATATGGATCAGGTGAATCCGATCTCAGTGTCGTTTTTTTTATCCGAATTCTTATTGTTCGGGCTTTTGTTTGTTTGTTTTCCTCTACTTTGTGATTATATTGTTGTTTTTTTTGTGTACGGATTTTAATTTACGTTACAAACTCTTCTGAATTGTTTTTGTACACGGATTGTCCCTTTATCTAACGAACTGTGTATTATGCATGTAAATATGTATATCTAACATTTCCAACACTTGAACATGAGTTTGTATGGCATATTATCTCTAAAATGTCGTGAAACGTGGAATCAGCAGCATCAAATGACGAACCATCAATTTCATGAGACATTCCAATTGCTATTTATTTTAGTATTTTAATCAGGCTGGTGGCGTTAACGCCAATCAGTCAATAGTTTTTTTAAAAATAAATCTGCATGTTAAAATAGTAGCTGCCATTTGTAAAGTACATAATCAGTGTAATTTATTTTTATGATTATAGAACACGACAGACACATCTTACACGTTCAAAGCGCTTTCATTTGGAAGCTATAAAATAAAGGTATTATTTAGTGATTAACTTTCTAGATATTATAAACAAGTGAGCTGCCTCTGTGATGTAATGGCTTTAGTGGTCGTCTCCAATGTGGTAAATCGTGATTTTAATTTCCTGTCGAATAAAACCAAAGACTATGACATTGGTATTTGTTGCTTCTACTCTAAGCACGAAGTATTGAAGAGTAAGGACTAAGACTGGTTTGATAGAACATTATATCAAAAGGTATATACGTGCATCCCCTTTTATATTTTAAATAGGAATTGCTCGAAACTTTGCATGTTTGTTTATTACCATATGAAGAATTCAATATCGCCACGACAGTTTAATTTTATAATTTTTCAAGGAGTCTTTGCCCTTTTATGACATCACAAAGTTTTGTACATGCAACTCTTCCTACATTTCAAATGGGACATACCTGTACTCAACCTTCATGGTTACCATATAGATTAGCATACTATAACATACCTGTACTCAACGCCTCATGGTTACCATATAGATTAGCCTACTATAACATACCTGTACTCAACGCTTCATGGTTACCATAGAGATTAGCATACTATAACAGTAATTTGCTCAAATTCTTTCTTGGAGGCGTCATTGCCCCTTTTCACTTAGAATAATTCATCAAAACGTTTTTACAAGCAAATCATCCCACATTTAAATTGGAATTAAAATGTATCTTTCTCAAAAGAGGACAGAATGTGGGGGCATTTGTTTTTGTATTTTGAAACCCTAATCACTGAACTCGAGTAATAAGTAAATATTTTATACCTTTACAGGTGCTGTTATGCAGAAATTCGGGATATTGTATGAATGAATTTGAAACATACCACACAATTACGATAGAAGATACAGGTCAGTTGACTAACTAGCCACAATTCGTACTTTTACGTCATTATATCTGAAAAAAAACTTGAAAATACCAAAAGGATAATCAGAAGCTGTAAATCAAAGAAGGAAAGACAAGAACAAAACGACAAACAATGGTTCAGAAGGCACTACATATGATACTAGTGATTGAGCAACGTAAACCCCCCCAATACTCGTGTGCTCTGGAAGAGTAATCAGCTCCTACTCATCAAGTCATCAGTGGCAGCTATGGGATGCCCTCTCAATGTTGGATTGTCACGTTATTATTTGGGAAATCTGGCCCCTGGACCATAGTGGGTAACGCCCTTGGAGAGTGCTACGCTCCCTACACGTTAAAGACAGTTATTGTAGATTTTAAATGTGGCCTCTGCAAAATTCTTAATTTTCCACCCTAACGTTTCCAGTGGCAGCCAAATGTCATTGCTCCATTTGTATCATCCCTCCCCCATTGCTCTAGAGTTTTTATATATTGTTGAACTTGTTCTCGTCCTGAACATTGATGTAGTATTTGCGGCTTGATGTCAAACGACCAACAATCAATCAATCTCGTGAACTTAACAAGAGCATTGATTCGCTATGCAAGGGCCAGTAGCAATTATTCTGATATCTTGAAACGTCATCTTTACTTGAGAAACAGGCTATTGGACCAGGACTATAACAAGATTCTCCTTATTCGATCTCTTAAAAAGTTTATATTCCGATACCAAGATGTTGTCGAAAAATATTCTGTCTCTGCAGAGACAATAACAAACGATGGATTTTCATTAAGTAATATGGAAAATGTATAAAAATAAGGATTAAGTAATCGTGGTTTAGACATGACGTCATTCAACATCTCATTTGAAATTAAATTGTGTAAGAAGATGACCGTTTAGTTAATCCGGTCTGCAGAGACGATAATAAACGATGGATTTTCATAAAGTACTGCGTTGACTACTAGTATACCTAATTTGTCCCAGTATTGTTAAGCATGCTGTTATAGTGACAACCTGAACCTTTTACCCGTAATGGAAGCGGGAGGTTTGGCGCCGTAAAATCTGATTCAACCCACCATTTCGTTGCAAATGCCTGTACCAATTCAGGGACATTGCGGTTTTCCCAGTTTTCCGGTTGTTGACTGATTTTGTCTGTTTGTTGACTTATGAGTTTTGCCCTTCCCTTTGGAAGATTGCTCGGTGTTCGGTAATTTTGTTATTACCCTTATGATTAACGCCACTTTCAACAATTTTCAATTATATCGAAATGGTCGTAGGTGGGCGAAACCGAGGGAAAATCAAACATGTCGCGTACGAAAATCGAACTGGTAGAATTTCCGAATTAACACAAAGCTGTGTCCTATATCTAATCTATCATTCGTGTTGAAGACCAAGAATGATGAAATTAAGCTAAAGTAAGTTTACAAATATTTCATTTATGAATATTACGTTTAGTTTAAGTAAGGTTTGAAGATACCAAAGAGGTAGTCGGAAGTCGTACATCGAATAGGAGCAATACAGTGGCCAAAGGAAAGGGACAAAAATACAAAATTTTACACTAAAGATTGGGCAACATAAACTGCATAAAAATCCGGAGGTGAACTCATGTTGAATTACTTTAATGTAAAATATGATGTTCAATGCATAGCTGAAAGAGAAGTGTTTTAATGTATGTTATTATTCTCTATTTTACAACTAGGTGTAATTAAAGGAGATAATATTAGACAATCAACTGTTACTATGATCGTAGCATGTGTATCAGGAACTACTATTGGTGTTTTACTAATAGCAGCCCTTGCATGGTTAAGATGTAGTAGAATGAACCAGAAAAATGGTAAGTAACTTGTGTACATCATTTATATATTGCCACAATTGTTATTATCAAAAACATGTTTGAATTGGGTGCTACAAAACATTTTTTTGAAAATATCAAAGGGGTAATCAGAAGCCGGTAAACTAAAGACAGATAATGCGATTACCAAAAGAAAAGAAAAAGACGAATAGACAAGCTACTGTAGACAAAACAGAAAACTACAAATTGAACAATACGAACACTACTAAAAATTGGGGATTAACTCCTGAATGATAAACAGCTAATTGGGGATTAACTCAGGTGCTCCTGAATGATAAATAGCTAATTGGGGATTAACTCAGGTGCTCCTGAATGATAAACAGCTAATTGGGGATTAACTCAGGTGCTCCTGACTGATAAACAGCTAATTGAAATTGTTTTGCGGTGAATGTTTTTGCCTTGTACATTTATACTCCATTTTTGCTCATTTGACCACAATTGTTTTATTGTCTGCACGGCCGTTAGTTCCATAATACTTTAATAGTTGATAAAAATATACAATTAGCATCTTATTATTAAAGCCTTTTCTATCTTTCAGTGCAATATCTTCTTGTATGTCTTAAAGGTTATGCTTCTTTTTTTTTTTGCCAAGATTTGACAGATTTGTCAACTGAAGGTTTTGACATATGACAATGAGGTTTGGATCCATGTAACGGTCATGCATCGGCTTTTAGTGGTTTTACGTTGTGAATAAGGAGTTATCTACTCAAACACTGAAAATATTGTTTCAGTAGAATCTTTAAAACTGTAGGAGATAGAGAAAACCTAAATGCTGGACTATGTTTGGGAATTACTGTCCACTCTATTATTCGTCTAAATTAGAAAACCGAAAGTGGTTGAAATATTGCATCTCAACCAATTATAATCACTACATATTACCTACAAAATTGTCCCAAAGTTAAAGGTCGTGGATAATTAATCTTGAACTATATGGTCGCCTTAACTCAGAAAAAGAAACAATTAAAAAGATGAAAATCAAATGATGAAAATTGTTTAGGATTAAAAGATACGATGACTTCGTAAGGCGATAAGGCTCATGGTCAAGGGAAGTTCCGTTAAAGCCTAGATTATGACATTTTACTTGCTATCTGCATAACAACAAAAAACAGTCATAGATACAAAAATTTGATGATATCGATAGCTTACTTTTGATTTGTCTGAAATAGTTTGATGACATCTTCTTGGAAAGGTTAGGGATTCCATTATGGGTCAAAACGCAATAATCGTAAGTCGTAAACCTATGGTTTTAACAATTTAAGAAGAAAAAACGAAGTCAAAGTCACGTCCTACATTTTTACCTTGTACTCGAACCTTTGACTGAAAGACTTTGATGACTCACTAAAGGGCTAACCCCATAAGAAAATTGACGGTAGACATTGTTGGTAAAAATAATGAATTGTAGATCATAGTTTACAATATTCAATATGACCTCTCACATTCTTGGTTTGATACAGGCGGGATTAACCTAGTTGTATGGGTCAAAACCTCCACTCTTAGAGAGAATGTTAATTAAAGGCTATTAAACCGATATCGTTTCCATCAGGGGTTATAAAGAGTGGTGGCAGGAAATGACATCAATGTCTATCAGATTTATAAATTCTTATAGCTAAATTCCTGATTGTCTTTTTCTAAGGATATCTAAAGTGATTTAACCCACTGTACTAATTTGCTTTTTTAAGTTATTCTTTATTGTAATTGTATATTATTTAGTGCTGCTCTTATTCTTTACAGGTAGAGGTATTGAAGAGCCACCTTATATAATTCTGTCAAATGGGGACCGTGCAAGTGTTGGTTTATCGACGAAATTAGAAAATGCTCTCGTTGCACTCGGTGTTTGTAATGTGCTTTGCCCCAAGAATAGTTCAACAGTTTTCAGGAGTATAGAAGATCATACAGATGCTTATCTTTTAATTTTGCTTCCTGTTGAACATAAAACGTTTCAGTTCCAAATCTCAAAAGACAACGAATATGAGCAAGTCATCAAATCTCTTGAAAGTTACAAAATCCCGAATATGTTCCTGATCTATTTTCCGTATATTGAAGGTGCAAAACGACTTCCATGGGAATTCTTAAAGAGATGTAAAAGAATCCATCTCATGAAGGACTATAATAAGATGATTAGACTGTTAAGAATAAAAAATGATAATAACCGTACTCTGGAAAAAGTTAGATCTGATTTGACAACAGCCACCGAAGAAGCTAAACAGATATTGATGACGTACTGTGAAACTTCATATAAACCGAATTACCAATCAAATGTAAGCATCGATAGTGCTATTAGTTGTCAAATCCATAAACCTCAGCACTCTAACAGAGAGTGTCCAGTTCATTCACATCGTCATGATTATCCAAGCCATCCATTATTTATGTATTATCCAGACTGCGGGAATGATGGAATTGGCAATGGTTTAGTAAACATTGATCATCATGAAACCAAACCGCTTTTAGAAAATACATGTAAACAAATTATTGCCCCTTCTCCGATTCCCAGTTTAAAACTGAAAAAGGACTTTGTGGAATCAAAAAGAGTGTATTCCTCTGAATCTTCAGGATATGAAACGTCTCCAGTCGTTTCTTCCAATAATGATATGGATATTCACTCTAGTTTAGAAGATGATGCTAGTTTAAATGACGCCATGTTATTGATTAATAGGCTACATTTACCTAGCTATCCAAATGCTGATAGAACCGGTATAAATGAATCAATGACCAGAGAAACTCAAACAGAAAGTATGGAAGAGGACAAAATGTTCCGTATAAACTTTATATAAGAGTAATAAGTGATCTGTTTCATTCTTAATTAATTTTGCAAGTTGTGAAACATTTTCAAGTTTAATTAAAGGGGAGCGACATGAATAGTCCACATACATAACAATATCAAGATGAATAGTTATCTGGTGGGGTTGTCTAGATATAGTTTAAAATCATGTTTTTGCTTTAATAATCATTAAAAAAACATCTACATGTACATAATATGTCTTATGCATGTCATACATGTAGCAGTTAATTTAAGGTCAAAGGTCATGGAACCTTGTCATCGCCTTTATTTGGAAACAGTAACAGACTGAGAACAAAATCAAAACATTAACAATGTCTTGGGCGAACATATACGATGATGTCGTGATGACCATAACAATAAGATATTGTATGAGTTTATCGATGTGTAAACTGGACCGTTCAGTCATAGCCTTTACATAAAGTCATTCAGACTTGATTTAGTTTCTTTCGGTCGTGTTTACACATTGATAAACACTTACAAAATCGTGTTTAGTCAGATCGTTGAAGTGGAAATTTGATATTGTTTTCTATTTTCACCCTTTGTTAATTAAGGATATGTATATCAAATTTATCAAATTTTCTAACGACAAATCTCTCTAAATCCACCATAAATAAAACAATTATTTCCTTTATTCCTTTCTGAATTGCAGGTAATTAGTGTAGTGATGAAGTAAATAATGCAAAAGGTATATGATTAAACTGTGCAAATGTCACATGACAAATGTGCAAAAATCATTTGTATATGTTCAAAAATTGTGAAAATATAATACGCCCCTATAGTATATGGATGTATGGGTGTAACAAAGCTTAGTAACAGCACTTTCTTATAGAGTTAAATATAATTTGTTTAAAACATACGGTTATGTAATTATGGTTGTGTAACTGCGCTCTATTCAAATACATTGAATCAGGTAACGATGATTGACAGCTGATAAGAGAAATTGCGCAGTTCTTAAACATCAAAGGGAAAGATAACGATGATTGACAGTTCATGTGGACTCATCCATGTTGTCATCCCTTTAAAAGAAGAATAGTATGACCCAAAATAGGGGTATATAAAGAGTGGGAAATTTGTATTTGGTTATAGAAGCTAGAAATATAAGGTTTGTGAATAGTAATTTATCCAGAGTTCAGGAATCCAAATTAATTCCGGCAAGTTGACCACAAAATATTATTCGTTGGTAAATTTGGTGTCGAACTGCACCAATTTCATATATTTCAGACATTTTACATAGGCTGTTAAGGCCAGTGTAAGGGTTTGCCGCTTCGGATTTTCATACACTCCAGGAACCTCGAATATTTCACGGTTGTCATTCATTTTTATCTCATTTAATTTGGCTTAATTCAAAGTCCCATTTTCAATTCCGGCAATTAACATGCATGCAGTTATACAAATTATCTTCTATATAGATCATATAAAAAATGCAGACAATTGAGTTTGCATATCTAAGATGGTATATCTTAGATATGCAAATTAGCAAATGCAATGTCATTTCTGGATATGCGATGATTGACAGTTCATGTGGACTCATCCATGCTGTCATCCCTTTAAAAGAAGAATAGTATTGTAGCGTAACCGAGCGGTTGGGGCCTAGTGTATGCGAGCAAAAACGGAGACGGATCTATAACGTGGTAGCGTGGTAACCACGTCTCTCTCTTTCAGGTTAAACGTCCCTGGTCTTGGGACCTGGCACTCTTGGTATCTCTGGTCTGGTATGGAGAATTACAATAGGGTGATAAAGGTTTTGGCCTGTGAGAGCGTTTAATTTTATGTGTGTTTTGCTCTCGTTCTTTTAGATTTGTACATTACAACCAAGTCATTTGTAGATACTGAGCTTGTATTAATAAGGAATAAATAAATATTCACTAATGATACTTTAACAATAACATAATTATAACGTGTCTATAAGTTTTACAACAGTAAATAAATAGCTTACCCCTAGAACTTCTAAATTAGATGCATAATATTAATAGTTAATACTGAATTATCGAAGCAAGGAATGATCTTAATATATTCCATACCGAGTTCAAGTCGACGAATAAATGGATGCCTATGTACTTTAAATTATTGTCTATTTTGGGAGTTGGTCCACTGTAACTCGGTTCGGAAAACCATCAACGATGGGTAAAAACTAGAAAATATTGGCGGTGGAAGGTCAGATGTCCTTCATGTAATTATTAAGACAAAAAGCGCATTAAAAATATAGCGAAATATTGTTGCCAAAAATATGACTTAACATATAGCGGTAATTTGGTAAGGTATTCCCAAAAAGGTAATTTCGACTTATAAATCACGGGTTAAACGGACCTGGTACTATCCATGGTGGTTTCTCTAACGATTACTGGTCTGCGGACTGGTTCTGGAATTGGTATCTCACTGGTATATGGTATCTGCTCGATAAGGGTGCTCTGGTGACACAATGGGTTGCCCAGGGTAGAAGACAACTAAACTTTATTTCGTAAATCGCGCCTTTTATATTTTTTGTTTACCAATTTACCGATTGGTGCCGTTGCCATAGAGATACCCAAGCGGAACTGGTTATTACCATAAAATATTTAGGAACCTTTGGTAAAACGTTAATTACCCTATAAACTATGATAAATACTGAAACGTTCCGAACGCAATGCATAACAAATATGGCGCCCGACTTAAAAGTTGTCAAGTGCACACCATTTAAACTTGAACATATACATAATCATACAACTAAAAGGTAATCAGACATTATTTCTAACTAAAATTAGCCATACCTTGCTGCAATTATAATATTTAGTCGCCATGGGTTGTCATAATTATGAACTATAAACGAAAGTTACTAACAAAATGTCGATGTCAACAAACCCAAGATCGGACTACAATAAAATGAAAGCAAATGTTGTAATAGTTGATATTACAAGTATTATAAACAATATATCATAAGTCTGTAAATGCACTTGAGTTATTTTATTATTTATTTTCCCGTAGTGAACGTGCTATTTTCATTACACTATGACCCAAAATAGGGGTATATAAAGAGTGGGAAATTTGTATTTGGTTCGTCATTTCTTATCGTGAAAGCGACCTGCAAAGTTTGCAGAGAAGAGCAGTGTTAAAAGAGATAGCCACAGGAATTAATAGATTTTCGAAGTTACCAGGTTGTTCTGATGTTGTAAGTTCCGTATGGAATGGTCACAACATATCAGAACAGGTAACTTTTGATTGTTCTATAGTTTGTGCTGTTTATATTCAGCATTTGCGAAACATAAGTGTTTCAAGGTTTGGCAAAGCTTTGTATTTGTTTGTCTCTCCGTGGTTGTATGAATTGTTTTATAATATATGTTTGAACGCTGTTTTATTTGTAGTTTCCGGATGGTCTGGAAGTTAGTTTGCTTAAAGATTAATGTCTGGGAATTGTTTTAAAGGATACATATTGTGTTGAGTTTCCAAACCATATGTTATTGTTGCAATTGTTCAGGAAAGTTTGGGTTTGACTTTTAATAGTTTGGGTTTCAATTGTATAGCTTCTCAAACTCCGTGAAAACGGATACGGACAAAGTAGAGTAATGCGCCGTACACGTTACATGAGTGTGTCTCTTAAATGGTGTCTTCCCATTTATCCAACTTTTGAAAATCAGGTATTCCCATTTATCCAATTTTTTTTCCCTTACCTATAGGATTGTTTATTTGAAATGAAAAGGGCGAAAAGTTATAATTTGTATGTAAATAAATATACCATAAAATGAAAAGGGAGAAATTTATAATTTGTATGTAAATGAATAACAAGTTTTGAAAACTTTCTATTTATGTAAAGTGAGTTTTATGAACAGTTTGAATAAATATTTTCAATTTGAATTTTACATGTACATTGTATTAATTAGCTTGTATAATCACTAAACCTTATTTACTGATGAACATATTGCTAATCATGCAACAAACATGATGACAATTAATAAAATCTCCCAGCTTGCCTCTATAATTTCTAAAAAAAAATAATTAAACAGTGATGAATTAAATTCCGAAAATGAACTTAGATTCTCTAAGCTTATCTCTTTTTAAGTGGTCAAATTATCACCGATTAAGGCAGTGCTCATTTAGCATCCAAAGCTGATATTTGTGCATATAATCTCCTCAAAATAAAAAAAATATTGCAATATGACAAACGCACAAAGTAAGAGTCGAACTAATTCATCATGCAAGAGGCCATTACTTAGCAGTTGCGCCATAGCGAAATCAGACTCATCCAGTATGCCGCTGGTGGAAAACGCAAGACCCGGAAACTCAAATACCGCAGCATTTACTCAAGATTTTACCAACTTAAAGAGAGGCAGCAACAGGGGGAAATTAACATCAACCATTATATATATACTACATTTTGTATATTAGATTATTTTACGCAGATCTATAATTGTTTATGGTAAATTGCAAGGAGAACGAGTGGTTAAGGTCGTCAACCTCTGACCACAAGCCCAACATCACAAATGTGGTTTCGAGCATCATGCCCACCTCATGTCTTAAGGTTTTCAGATACTACCCAACGACAAGCGTTCCCCCAGTCACTTCGTTATATCTGTCCGAGTTTTCCTCCCTAATAAGCCTGGTAGTAACGATATAGCTAAATTAATGCTGACCTAAAGTGAAAAGCAAGAAATACCACACCGTCGGAACAGTTCCAAAATATATCGTAGAAACAAACGAAAAAGATACCTCCAACAAACATATACATGACCGCTCACTTTCCTGGCTTGGTACAAGCACTTCAATAAAAAGTGGCGGGGTTAAGCTAGTTTTATGGAACTAAACGTGGATATTAACATCAATAACTTTAACCCATATCTCGCAAATGTATATGTATTTGATATACATTTTTGTAATAGGGTATGTTACTGGGCATATTTACTATACTATATATAATATGATATTACAGGGAACCATCGTTGCTGTAATCGTATGGTAGCTGTATTTACATCTGCCAATGCTGCCAGTGCCTATCGTCGATAAAGTTGCCATTTCGATTCCCGCATGTGGCGATCAAATTTGTCAGTGACTGGCGGTAGATCGGTGGTTTTCATTGAAATTGTTTGTCATTTCGTTATCCTAATCATATGCTGAACGTTTTTGTTCCAAAACCAGTCTATATTAGCAACATTAACAAAGATATTAGTTATCACAACATGCATATTTTGCCTGAAAATCCATTGTTACATTGCGTTTCTTTTCATGCGTCTTTGATATAATTTTCAGTTTTATTATATTTAGACAATTTTACACTTGATGTGTTTTTTTCTTTTGTATCCAGACACATTAACTCTTAATATCTTTCAAGAATTCGTCTTGTGCACTATTTTCTACCTTAGATACAACAGTCATCTCGATATATTTTGCCTTGTTTTAACCCCTTTAATTACATCCCATTCGAAAGCGCAGTTTTATGGTCGTCACCATGACTTGGTTAACCGTTACGGAATATAAGTGTCTCAAATGACCACGAATATGTTCCGTTTGTCGTAATCACAATCTGGTCCTTTCCTCATTCGTGACGTATTATCGGGGTTGTAACAAAAGTAAAACGGGAGGTGCTACTAATGGAACAGGAACTGCTTACCCTTCCAGAGCACCTGAGGTCATTCTCGGTTTTTAGTAGGGTTGGTGTTGCTCAATGTATTTTTTTGGATCATTAATTATTGACTATAATATCAAGGCCTTGTTATTGAACAATGTATATATAATTTGTCAAGCACCACTTTATTTTGTCACAAAAATATATATTCATACATATTACACAATCTATGTGATGATCTGGTAACAAATAACATTCAAGAAACATCTCATCAACAAAACAAATTACCTAAATACAAAGATGCAGACAATATGAAATATTAATCTTCTACCATTTTGACGGTCTTATCCATCTGCTTATTGTCTAAATGTTTTACAAGGATTTTTTATTTTGACAATTAGATGCATCATCTTGTTATGTAGTTTGACAAAATTATACAACATTTTCATCATTATTGGTTGCATATATCTTATGACAGATGACATCCATATTTAGTGTAAGCATCATATTGCATAACAATGTAATGGGATATGCAAAGACGCAACGCAAATATCACCAGACACATTACTTTAATACGGATTATTATTGATAATACAAAAGTATTATCTTCTCCATAAAAAATTAACTATTATAAGTCTTGGTATTTGACCAAAAACAAAAACACAGACATATTTGTCCACTTTTTATATTTCTCTGTAATATGACAATTCCCAATGTTTAATAGATTGGTTTTTGAAATATCATGATATCGGGGTTAGGTTTATGGTTAATCGCCTCTTTCAACAATATTTCAGTTATATCGTCACGGTAAATTTTATTGGTGGAGGAAACCGGAGTGCCCGGAGAAAAGTTGGTTCTTTACTATACTTTTGTGTGTGGAAATTATGATTGAAGATGTTAGACATTTCGCCATATTACTAGGCCGTCTTATTGATTGCCCCTTCGGTATTCTCTAACGTTTATCTATTATTACTAGGCCGTCTTATTGATTGCCCTTTGGTATTCTCTAACGTTTATCTATTATAATACTGATTTCAAATATTGTCAAGTAGAAACTCTATTTCAAATTTCACATATGTTTGTTCTCTAGAACTAATTACATTTAGTATTATCCTAGACAAATGATATAGATTATCGATCCCACCAAATTTGGATCATCGCGATTAACTGTCTTTTCTTTATAGTATAAATAACATTTACATGTATATTCATTCTCACATAGTTACAACTGTATAAGTACAAACAATGAAAATGTACAATCTAAATGTAGCAGATGTTACAAGTCTGCCCATTTTAACGTATGCAATGCACCTTTTTTCAGAATACCCCCCAAAAGATGTACGGAATATTAATTGTTAAAATTCGATTAATTAAAGAAAAAAATGAATATGTAATTGACTGGTTCTTTAATTGACGTGTATACATATAAAAAGCAGAAACCAGAATATGTAAACATTAACGACTTGGTACTACTTCCTTGTAGCTCAAACGACAAAGCTTAAGCCAATACTTGGCGAAAATCCCCATCATTAAGCATGTTCAGATTGTCCAGATATTGTTTTTCTTCTTCTAAATAATGGATTTCCTGTAAACTGATAAAATCGGGATTCGAATATATTCATGTTCAGTATTACCTAACACCAGGCATTTAGAACGCAACGTGATTTTGTCAGACAGTACAACATCATTTTGTACGGCAGTAACAGTAATTATACAGTGGTTCGTTACAACATGATTCTGTCAGACAGTACTATTATACAGTAGTTCGCTACAACAAGTTTTTGTCAGACAGTGGTTCATTGCAACATGATTTTGTCAGACAGTTCTAGTATACTGGGTGATTGGCCTTAATTACATAGATGCATGTCACCCAACTACACTAAGGACCCCTAAATATATGAGTTATGAAAATTGTACAAAGTAATGGAGATATATACATAGATGTATGTGATGATTGATCTATATACACAACACTTTATGTACGTATTACAATACATATAGTGATTATTTCATACACGTTTTGGCCGACTTGTTCTACTTTAAACAACTAAAGCTTTACTTAACTACATGTACATTGTTATCTTATGAAAGTATAAAACTACAAAACAATTTTCTGTACATCACATATTAAAATTTGTTATTGAATTTGGAAACTGACTACAATAGACAAATTGCACCCAATTTTAGCCAACCAAAGGTGACCGAAACATGACCTAGTTCAGAGCTGTCGCGGTTGATCTTATAGTTAATAACAAGGGTGAAAAAAGATATGCACCTTATGAAAATATTTCGACAGACAAATATTATCCGTCTTAAAATTGATTCATACACCGACATTTTCTCATAAAACATTAAAAAGCTTAACGACATTTTGAAATTTTCATCAGACTAAAATTGGGAGCAAAACGTCCAAAAATTCTTTTTATCGAAAGTTTCGGACAGAAAATTGTATTTGATTGCATGTAAGTAAATATCTATCGATACAAAATAAAACAATAGTGTGAAATACAGAATCATTTACTTTAAACTCAAGCAGACAATGTGGTAGTATGTTTTCTTTAAAACAATTAACATTTCTATTAATATTCGTACAATCTAGAGACACAGTATACTACAGCTATCACAACCAACAATAATACACTATAACATATATCATCCAATCAGGCATCAACATGTACTAAACCGGAAGTGGTTTCCATGGCCACATAACCTCGCTATTATGCAGGATATTTGTTAAATTCCCCACAATTATTATTTCTTAAATATATCTCTGTTTTTATTTTACGAGTTGGATGTAAGTTTTTTTATATAATAAGTCAACTACATGTTAAAGTATTTTGCAACCTAAAATGTGTGGGACAGGTCCGATAAACGGAAAAAATAAGCGAGAATACAATGTTGTATCGAGGATGTGGCAATAGTCTTGAAAGGACACAACGTGCGCTTTATAAGATAAAGACCAAAATGAGTGGTATAGCCATTGGTAAATCTGTTAGCAGAAACGAAAACACTTATTGCAATGAAGAATAAAAATTGCACTGTAGGCCAATGTATGTGATATAGTCATGTTGTTAGTGTCCTGCCTGTTTACATATTGTCTGTCACACTAGTTGTACACACAACGCCTTTCATTTTAAAAGGGGTCTATTTTAACTTAATCACATCGACAGTGTAATGGTTAGCGCGATTGCCTCGAGTTGGGTAGTTCGTGGGTTTGTACATCAGCAGGATCCAACAAAATATTATATTTATTGCTTCTCTTTTAGCACGCAGCATTAAGGAGTATGAACAAAGAATTGTTGAATCGTAATCTGGATAATATGTCCGAATGTTGTTTCAGTGAGATATCACTATAGAAATGCAAAAGTGTATTTGTTAAATGTCATCATATCATCGAAATGTAACTTGCTCTCGTCATGACATAGCTGAAAATTGCTCATTTGGCGTTAAACGACAGGTCACATAATGCATAGCTATGGCAACGTAAATCATATAGCATGTGATTTTATCACTTGATAGGATAACATGTAAATGTACATCATACTCTTACAACTCATGTGTCAAAATTCATTGACCCCCATTGACCCTATGTGATTTTGTCCAGTCTAGTATTTCCATATATTTCAATGAAAATTATGAAGTGTAACGTTGTGCATTGAACAAGTAATAACTGTGTTTCCGGAATAACAACTAAACCACCATTCATATGATGACCTATAAATTATGTGCACTTGATAAGACAGTCTCTTCATAATGCCAACGACATTATCAAACGGTTCTACCGAAAACCTTGGTTTGATCACTCTCCTATTATGTTGAAATATCTGATGACCATCTTCATTCAGGTGACTCCAGTTCTGATTCTCTCCCATCTCTATTCAGGCCTCTGATGTGTACGTATTGTATAGTATTTGTGTTATAATCTATCGTTGGTCCTGCAGTTCCACACCAAGGCCTAGCAAACAAACCCTCCACTTCTTCTAAACTCCTTCCTTTAGTTTCAGGTAAAGTGAACCCAATAATAATCACTCCAACAAAAGCAAGACCAGCATACAACCAAAAGGTGCCTGCAAATACATTAAATGGGTTAAATCTACAGCAAAGTATGCTTTTTGTATGCATAGATTTCATTTGATTTGATTTTTGGTGCTTAACGCCACTTTCAGCAATATTTCAGCTATATCATGGCGACCAGTGTTAGTGATGGAAGAAGACGGAATACCTGGAGAGAATCACCGACCACGGGAAAGCAACTGGTAAGCTTTATCACTTGCGGCTGCGAGTCGAGTGCACCTTTTTTGTAATTTACAAAGCCGGGCGCTAACCCACGCCGTATTTTTGATAGGCTTGTATGAGTTGTTAGGTAATCCAACTACCTAACTCATTAAGCCAACCGGGCCCTCTGTATACATATAAGGTATTGCATGAGCAATATATTTAATATTGATACTGCAATTATTATTATTTTTATGACTAGTACAAAGTACATATACACTTGAGTTTTGTATATCTACTAGAGATATAAAGCATCAACGCTAATAGTGACTAGCACAAAAATGACATTGAAAACTTGTCATAGCAATGTGAAATTACAGTAAAAAACACTATTGGTATTGTGTCCTTGAATATGAGGTCTATTTGTATGAACCGGAGAAAAAAAGGTAAATGCGAGGTTTATTAAACATTTCCTCAATTTAGCGCATAATATTTTACAATGATTATTTTGGTATTCTGTCACATTTTAAGACAGTACATGTATATTGTTTGTGAGGTTAGGAGATTTGTTTTAGCATATACTGTTTAACTGGTTAAACAATTAGTTGTAGATTATTTATCTGGTAAAGATATTAGTTTTAGATTATTTGACTGTTTAAGAGTGTAGCTTTGGATTGTTTCAGATAGTTAAGAGATTAGTTTTAGATTGTTTAACTGGTTAAGAGATTAGTAAACTATATTGGTGAAGGGATTAGTTATTCTTATTCTGTCCATGAAAACTGTTTAACTCTTATATTTTCACTTCACAAAATGTTCATATCCGATATAAAAATTATTACTATGAAAAATAGCTGATGACTACTTGACACGAGAGAATTAAGTGTTGACACTAATATTGTTATAAGTAGTAAAGTTTGTTATGTAATTCTTGGTTTTTGTGTCGCATGCATGCATTGGCTCATAACTCGCATATACAATTCATTGTATAAAAATGAAGATAGAAATTGCGTGTGTGTCTGAGTCAATATAATAGAATTATAACAAAATAATGTGTAAACCTCTTAGTCAATATGATAGTAAATTGCACGCTAGAATTTGAATTATAAAATGTCTATAAGGTCAACAACTTCACAAATGTAACAATAAAAAGGAAAAAAAAATAGGTTGTGATGACATTAACTGGTATAATCCTACTACATGTTTGTGCCTGTCTCATGCCAGGACCTGGATATCCAATGTCATATGTCGGTGCCTGTCTCATGCCAGGACCTGGATATCCAATGTCATCTGTCGGTGCCTGTCTCATGCCAGGACCTGGATATCCAACGTCATATGTCGGTGCCTGTCTCATGCCATGACTTGAATATCCAACGTCATATGTCGATGCCTGTCTCATGCCAGGACCTGGATTTCCAACGTCATATGTCGGTGCCTGTCTCATGCCAGAACCTGGATATCCAATGTCATATGTCGGTGCCTGTCTCATGCCAGGACCTGGATACCCAACGTCATATATCGGTGCCTGTCTCATGCCAGGACCTGAATATCCAACGTCATATGTCGGTGCCTGTCTCATGCCATGACCTGAATATCCAACGTCATATGTCGATGCCTGTCTCATGCCAGGACCTGGATTTCCAACGTCATATGTCGGTGCCTGTCTCATGCCAGAACCTGGATATCCAATGTCATATGTCGGTGCCTGTCTCATGCCAGGACCTGGATATCCAACGTCATATGTCGATGCCTGTCTCATGCCAGGACCTGAATATCTAACGTCATATGTCGGTGCCTGTCTCATGCCAGGACCTGGATATCCAACGTCATATGTCGGTGCCTGTCTCATGCCAGGACCTGGATATCCAACGTCATATGTCGGTGCCTGTCTCATGCCAGGACCTGGATATCCAACGTCATATGTCGGTGCCTGTCTCATGCCAGAACCTGGATATCCAATGTCATATGTCGGTGCCTGTCTCATGCCAGGACGACCTGGATATCCAACGTCATATGTCGATGCCTGTCTCATGCCAGGACCTGAATATCCAACGTCATATGTCGGTGCCTGTCTCATGCCAGGACCTGGGTATCCAACGTCATATGTCGGTGCCTGTCCCATGCCAGGACCTGGATATCCAACGTCATTATGTCGGTGCCTGTCTTATGCCAGGACCTGTATATCCAACGTCATATGTCGTCTTTTCAATGAGTTGCGATGATAGGTGATTGATCGTTTGGTGGAATTGTTAACTATAACTATTTAAACTTTCTTTTCATAAAAAAACAGTTTACTACTAATTTGTCCTAAAGTAATGGTCATAAACCAACAGATTCTACGTATTTAGTTTGGTATTTGTCAGTATACTACGAACATTCACGTACCTTGTACAGTTCATGTTTCTGTTGTAGTTAATTGTTTTGTTTCGTGATAGCGAGTGGTCTTTTGAATGGAATCGATTCTGTGCAGTTTTTTTTCTATATCAGTGTTACCGTTGGATACAAGGGGATGGAAATGATCCAAGTAATTTAAGCTTGCCACAAGTTTTGTAATCAGAACATCTAACTCGAAGACAGACAAAAAGACAAACAATGATCGAAAAATACTGCACAGAAAACTTTAAAAAATGGGCCAAAATTACGAAATTTCACATATTTGGAAGGTATACAAATTCTTATTGTGCATCCAGGTTTGATGCGGTTTTGTTCTTGTGATAGTATGTCTACGGATGTCTCTGATCTCTTACGATATTCCATATAAACTCAACCGAAAGGAGCAAATAAAGAACCCAGTTTCATCATGAAGGTTTTATTTATTTATTTATTTATTTATTTATTTATTTATTTATTGGCCGATTAAACTGTTCCTTGATAATATTAACTGGTTCAACCCAGCCACCTTGTTGTACATGTCCCAGGCTAGAATGTTAACTAGTTCAACCACACCACCTTGTTGTACATGTCCCAGGCTAGAATGTTAACTAGTTCAACCCCACCACCTTGTTGTACATGTCCCAGGCTAGAATGTTAACTAGTTCAACCCCACAACCTTGTTGTACATGTCCCAGGCTAGAATGTTAACTAGTTCAACCCCACCACCTTGTTGTACATGTCCCAGGCTAGAATGTTAACTAGTTCAACCCCACAACCTTGTTGTACATGTCCCAGGCTAGAATGTTAACTAGTTCAACCCCACCACCTTGTTGTACATGTCCCAGGCTAGAATGTTAACTAGTTCAACCCCACAACCTTGTTGTACATGTCCCAGGCTAGAATGTTAACTAGTTCAACCACACCACCTTGTTGTACATGTCCCAGGCTAGAATGTTAACTAGTTCAACCCCACCACCTTGTTCTACATGTCCCAGGCTAGAATGTTAACTAGTTCAACCCCACCACCTTGTCATACATGTCGCAGGCTAGAATGTTAACTAGTTCAACCCCACCACCTTGTTGTACATGTCCCAGGCTAGAATGTTAACTAGTTCAACCCCACCACCTTGTTGCACATGTCCCAGGCTAGAATGTTAACTAGTTCAACCCCACCACCTTGTTGTACATGTCCCAGGCTAGAATGTTAACTAGTTCAACCCCACCACCTTGTTGTACATGTCCCAGGCTAGAATGTTAACTAGTTCAACCCCACCACCTTGTTGTACATGTCCCAAGCTAGAATGTTAACTAGTTCAACCACACCACCTTGTTGTACAGGTCCCAGGCTAGAATGTTAACTAGTTCAACCCCACCATCTTGTTGTACATGTCCCAGGCTAGAATGTTAACTAGTTCAACCCCACCACCTTGTTGTACATGTCCCAGGCTAAAATGTTAACTAGTTCAACCCCACCACCTTGTTGTACATGTCCCAGGCTAGAATGTTAACTAGTTCAACCCCACCACCTTGTTGTACATGTCCCAGGCTAGAATGTTAACTAGTTCAACCCCACCACCTTGTTGTACATGTCCCAGGCTAGAATGTTAACTAGTTCAACCCCACCACCTTGTTGCACATGTCCCAGGCTAGAATGTTAACTAGTTCAACCCCACCACCTTGTTGTACATGTCCCAGGCTAGAATGTTAACTAGTTCAACCCCACCACCTTGTTGTACATGTCCCAGGCTAGAATGTTAACTAGTTCAACCCCACCACCTTGTTGTACATGTCCCAGGCTAGAATGTTAACTAGTTCAACCCCACAACCTTGTTGTACATGTCCCAGGCTAGAATGTTAACTAGTTCAACCCCACCACCTTGTTGTACATGTCCCAGGCTAGAATGTTAACTAGTTCAACCCCACAACCTTGTTGTACATGTCCCAGGCTAGAATGTTAACTAGTTCAACCCCACCACCTTGTTGTACATGTCCCAGGCTAGAATGTTAACTAGTTCAACCCCACAACCTTGTTGTACATGTCCCAGGCTAGAATGTTAACTAGTTCAACCACACCACCTTGTTGTACATGTCCCAGGCTAGAATGTTAACTAGTTCAACCCCACCACCTTGTTCTACATGTCCCAGGCTAGAATGTTAACTAGTTCAACCCCACCACCTTGTCATACATGTCGCAGGCTAGAATGTTAACTAGTTCAACCCCACCACCTTGTTGTACATGTCCCAGGCTAGAATGTTAACTAGTTCAACCCCACCACCTTGTTGCACATGTCCCAGGCTAGAATGTTAACTAGTTCAACCCCACCACCTTGTTGTACATGTCCCAGGCTAGAATGTTAACTAGTTCAACCCCACCACCTTGTTGTACATGTCCCAGGCTAGAATGTTAACTAGTTCAACCCCACCACCTTGTTGTACATGTCCCAAGCTAGAATGTTAACTAGTTCAACCACACCACCTTGTTGTACAGGTCCCAGGCTAGAATGTTAACTAGTTCAACCCCACCATCTTGTTGTACATGTCCCAGGCTAGAATGTTAACTAGTTCAACCCCACCACCTTGTTGTACATGTCCCAGGCTAAAATGTTAACTAGTTCAACCCCACCACCTTGTTGTACATGTCCCAGGCTAGAATGTTAACTAGTTCAACCCCACCACCTTGTTGTACATGTCCCAGGCTAGAATGTTAACTAGTTCAACCCCACCACCTTGTTGTACATGTCCCAGGCTAGAATGTTAACTAGTTCAACCCCACCACCTTGTTGCACATGTCCCAGGCTAGAATGTTAACTAGTTCAACCCCACCACCTTGTTGTACATGTCCCAGGCTAGAATGTTAACTAGTTCAACCCCACCACCTTGTTGCACATGTCCCAGGCTAGAATGTTAACTAGTTCAACCCCACCACCTTGTTGTACATGTCCCAAGCTAGAATGTTAACTAGTTCAACCACACCACCTTGTTGTACATGTCCCAGGCTAGAATGTTAACTAGTTCAACCCCACCATCTTGTTGTACATGTCCCAGGCTAGAATGTTAACTAGTTCAACCCCACCACCTTGTTGTACATGTCCCAGGCTAAAATGTTAACTAGTTCAACCCCACCACCTTGTTGTACATGTCCCAGGCTAGAATGTTAACTAGTTCAACCCCACCACCTTGTTGTACATGTCCCAGGCTAGAATGTTAACTAGTTCAACCCCACCACCTTGTTGTACATGTCCCAGGCTAGAATGTTAACTAGTTCAACCCCACCACCTTGTTGTACATGTCCCAGGCTAGAATGTTAACTAGTTCAACCCCACCACCTTGTTGTACATGTCCCAGGCTAGAATGTTAACTAGTTCAACCCCACCACCTTGTTGTACATGTCCCAGGCTAGAATGTTAACTAGTTCAACCCCACCACCTTGTTGTACATGTCCCAGGCTAGAATGTTAACTAGTTCAACCCCACAACCTTGTTGTACATGTCCCAGGCTAGAATGTTAACTAGTTCAACCCCACCACCTTGTTGTACATGTCCCAGGCTAGAATGTTAACTAGTTCAACCCCACCACCTTGTACATGTCCCAGGCTAGAATGTTAACTAGTTCAACCCCACCACCTTGTTGTACATGTCCCAGGCTAGAATGTTAACTAGTTCAACCCCACCACCTTGTTGTACATGTCCCAGGCTAGAATGTTAACTAGTTCAACCCCACCACCTTGTTGTACATGTCCCAGGCTAAAATGTTTATGTAGTCGCCGTTTCTGTATTTAAAAGTTTGAACTTTGACAGAACAGAGATTCGTATTAGTGTCTGTCAATTCTGTTAATTTTGTTTTTCAATTCACAAAATGATTATTTCTTAAATAAAATGTATAACTCTGAATGAATACCTTTTTTAATCAATACAGCTAAGGTTTATGCTGTAATTCATGGTTATTGCGTCGCGTGCATGTTCTCAATTTCTTAGGTCATCACCCTCGTGTATTGCATGTAGCAATGCACAAACGTGCGTGTGTGAAGCAGCCTAATAGAATCATGACATAAAGTAGGTGGTAAGCCTCTCAGTTAAGATGATTGAATATTACACACGATATTTTATCAATATTGAACTGCAATAAAAATAAAAGATTGTAAAATGTTTTACATGCATATTTAATAGGTATTACGTAATAGTGCTACGCTTTACCACAGTTTATTGTACGCCATACAGTGGTTTAGAAATGGAAAAAAAAATCACTTTATCAAATATTATAAGAAAATAAAGCAAACATTCCTAATGGAACAGGTATATGCTTGTAAAATAGTATTGTCTGGTAGTGTGTAGTAATAATTTGGAGCATATAATCAAAAACGGAACAAAATAAAAACTTCAAAAACAGCATTTAGTGCGTTAATTCATATAAAAAGGTTTTATTTAAATCATATTGAAATAAATTTCCAAGGAGTTTCTACCTCCTCCCTAATGCAATATTCACTTACCAAACCTTGTCAAAGTTTCTGTAAGGCTTAAAAATGACATAGAGACGATTAAATTGAAGACCCAGTTGGTGAACGTAGAGGCTGCATTCCCTGTACTTCTGGCCCATAAAGGATATATTTCAGAATTTATCGTCCATGGCATAGATCCCATACCTACAATAAAACAACATAATTATTACCTGTTATACTATCTAACAGCGATATTGAGCTGCCCTAAAGGTAGAACGGTAGTAATCAGTTGACATATATATGTCCTCTTATGTGTCTTTTCGTTCTTTGTTTCGTGTTGTAATGTGCGCTACGATTACCACATAAAACGATGTTTGGTTCGTGTCTACCGCCAGTTCACGTCTTATTTATGTTGTTTGTTTTTGTTGCGTATAGTAGAGTCCAACACGTCTGGAATATATGAGTAATATTGTGGGTGTCTTATAACAGACAGGAGCTGCTTACGCTTCGCAAGCACATGTGTTCGCCCCGGGTTTTAGTGGGGTCCGTGTTGCTCATCTTTTTAGCTTTCCGTGTTGTGTTGTTTTTATGTTTGTTTGTCTTCGTTCTGTGTCTTGTGTGCCCAATGTTGTCTGTGTATACTTGTTTGTCTTCGTCCTGTGTCTTGTGTGCCCAATCTTGTCTGTGTATGTTTATTTGTCTTCGTCCTGTGTCTTGTGTGTCCAATGTTGTCTGTGTATGTTTGTTTGTCTTCGTCCTGTGTCTTGTGTGGCCAATGCTGTCTGTGTATGTTTGTTTGTCTTCGTCCTGTGTCTTGTGTGTTCAATGTTGTCTGTGTATGTTTGGTTGTCTTCGTCCTGTGTCTTGTGCGTCCAATGTTGTCTGTGTATGTTTGTTTGTCTTCGTCCTGTGTCTTGTGTGCCCTATGTTTTCTGTGTGTTTGTTTGTCTTCGTCCTGTGTCTTGTGTGCCCAATGTTGTCTGTGTATGTTTGTTTGTCTTCGTCCTGTGTCTTGTGTGCCCAATGTTTTCTGTGTATGTTTGTTTGTCTTCGTCCTGTGTCTTGTGTGCCCAATATTGTGTGTGTATGTTTGTTTGTCTTCATCCTGTGTCTTGTGCACCCAATGTTGTCTGTGTATGTTTGTTTGTCTTCGTCCTGTGTCTTGTGTGCCCAATGTTGTCTGTGTATGTTTGTTTGTCTTCGTCCTGTGTCTTGTGTGTCCAATGTTGTCTGTGTATGTTTGGTTATCTTCGTCCTGTGTCTTGTGTGTCCAATGTTGTCTGTGTATGTTTGTTTGTTTTCGTCCTGTGTCTTGCGTGCCCAATGTTTTCTGTGTGTTTGTTTGTCTTCGTCCTGTGTCTTGTGTGCCCGATGTTGTCTGTGTATGTTTGTTTGTCTTCGTCCTGTGTCTTGTGTTCCCAATGTTTTCTGTGTATGTTTGTTTGTCTTCGTCCTGTGTCTTGTGTGCCCAATGTTGTATGTGTATGTTTGTTTGTCTTCGTCCTGTGTCTTGTGTGCCCAATGTTGTCTGTGTATGTTTGTTTGTCTTCGTCCTGTGTCCTGTGTGCCTAATGTTGTCTGTATGTTTGTTTGTCTTCGTCCTGTGTCTTGTGTGCCCAATGTTGTATGTGTATGTTTGTTTGTCTTCGTCCTGTGTCTTATGTGCCCAAATGTTGTCTGTGTATGTTTGTTTGTCTTCGTCTTGTGTCTTGTGTGCCCAATATTGTCTGTATATGTTTGTTTGTCTTCGTCCTGTGTGCCCAATGTTGTCTGTGTATGTTTGTGTGTCTTCGTCCTGTGTCTTGTGTGCCCAATGTTGTCTGTGTATGTTTGTTTGTCTTCGTCCTGTGTCCTGTGTGCCCAATGTTGTCTGTGTATGTTTGTTTGTCTTCGTCCTGTGTCTTGTGTGCCTAATGTTGTCTGTGTATGTTTGTTTGTCTTCGTCCTGTGTCTTGTGTGCCCAATGTTGTCTGTGTATGTTTGTTTGTCTTCGTCCTGTATCTTGTGTGCCCAATGTTGTCTGTGTCTATCAATTGCCCATTCTTGATTATTGCCCATCGAGTTTCTCTAACGTTTATCATCTGTAGCTACTGATTAGATAATAAATGCAAAGCACAAGTTTTTATTTTCAAAAGGTGGCAAGACATTTTTGACACACTACCAAATAAAGAAGTTTATATTTGTCATGTAGGGTAGACTGCCAAAGTGGGAAAATGATAGTCAATATGTTTAACAGTTATATTTGGAAGAGTGAATGAAACTACTTCCGCCATATGTCACTATATTGATAATAATAATAATAATAATATCCTTTATTTAAAGAGGCTTTTAAAGTAATGAAAAGTGCAGGAATGTCACTTTTTCCCGCTATGAAAAATAATCTATACTACCGAGCTACCCATGATATAAATACCATGCGATTTCTATCCAAGCACGACACAGGAAACGTCGGAAATTAAAAGGAATAGACATAATGGGTGTACAATAGATCAACCGTTGTCTCCTTCCAACTTGAAAACTATGAAGCTGATCACAGAATATTTTATATTTGCAAGCAAGAAGCATTAATGTCGTATTTACAATTAGTGCCAGGAATATATTGTTATTTATTTTAAATTATTGATTTTCGGGATTAGCCTTCTCTGTATTACATGTAACCAAATACAGTAATACACACTTGAGTGCTACTCCCGTACTGCGCTCGAGTATAATAGCGAAATTAAAACGGCGAGCTAAAATGTAAAATGAGACCAGCTAACCTAATTTTCAACAACAGAATAAGCTAATTTTGAGCATATATCAATTGAAAACTTGCACAGAAGATATCAATCATTTTATTGTCAGTAACCAATGAAACTCTGCAAAATTCTTTTCAATTGTTTTATTTTGAATATATAATATCATATTGCTTATAGTTCCCAGTGTGTATTTTGGTTTTTTCAATTGTTGCGTGGAACACAACTGGAAAATGCTAAATATAGAAATGCGTATTTAATGCAATCTTTGATGCTGTTTGAATTTAATTTTAACTTTGAAATCGAATATCTACCTTTAAGACATCTAAATTTTACTTTCTTTGCTTTTATTTTCATCATGTTTCAAAGTCTGCAAAAATATGATAAAGTGTTTGATATGAAAGGAAAGCCCAATACTAGTTCAGGATATTAGTTGATCATTGTAATAAAAAACAGCCGTAAATATATGAAAATAGTGACTTCTTGCTTTGATTATTTCACGCAGTTTAGATGGTTTGGTTTATGGTGTTTAACGCCACAACAATATTTCAGCTATATCATGGCGGTCCGTTTTATTGGTGGAGGAAACCCAGAGAAAACCATCGACCTGTCGCAAGTAACTACCAAACCATTGACATACCTGGTGCAAAGAACATGAGGTATAGAACTAGACCAATCATAGGCATCCATGAGAAATCTGTAGGACAATAGTCGTATGCCCATGTGAGATCTCCTTTTAAGTCTGTACTGTTACATCTTCCTCTTGTAGCTACCCATGGATTGTCGTAAGTTGTCGGTAAACAAGAACTGTTTACTGCAGTGTGACGCTGGTCTTGATAACAATATCCACAAAACAGATCTTGCATACAGTCATTGCACGTTCTATATAAAAGTACAATACTAAATATATATCTGAATGACATGTTACTGCCTATTCGATTCTTTAATAATTTTTGAAAAAAACACAAAAACATATGCATCCCCCTTCATTCGTCTTTTGTGAAATATATCTTATAGCTTACAGATATTCTATTAGTAGTTCTAATGTAAAATACAGGAGTTGACATGAAATATTCACAGCCAAAATGGGTCATACCTCTTTCGAATTGCCGAAACCATAACAGAATCTCAATATAGTAATGTGCAAGCATGCAAAGATTGGTGGAATTTCCATTTAAGATATAGGAATAGTTGCTTTAAAATCTGATTCAACCCATCATTTCTTTAGAAATGCCTGTACCAAGTCAGGGTCATTACGGTTTTCACAGTTTATTCGGTTGTTGACTGATTTTGTCTGTTTATATACTTATGAGTTTTGACTTTCCCTTTGGAAGATTGTTCGGAGTTCGGTAATTTTGTTATTACCCTTAATTAATGAATGTGAGCCTGACTCCTGCCATTGGCAGAGTGTACGCATTATAACCATTTGCAAAAATATTCCGGTTGCCGTCACTATCAAAACTGTTCGGCACGATATAACTGAAAGTCGTGTTAAACACCTATAACATACCATAACTATTATTGTACATAATATCCTACAAACAAGTTGTTCACAACTAAAATATATATAGTCCTTCGAAAATATTGTAATATGTGTTCTCGTTACACAATAAAATATTGTAATATGTGTTCTCGTTACACAATGAAACGAAAAACAAAAAATACCACACGACATGAACAGTTCCGGGGAAAAATCGATAACCTTATCACCCAACCCCCACTCTTAGTAAAATGATGTTGTCATGCAAGTGCTTTCTATATCTGAGTTTATTATCTCCATCGAATAAAATAGTGTTAATGTATATTTTCTATAAAACGGATAACCTTATAGACAATATCAAACCCAACACCTACATAAATGGAATGCATGTCTCGACGTCAATTCTAATAACATTGAATTATACATATCTCCAAGTAAACATTCAAAGTTGTCACTTGTACATTTTGTGATAAACGTAGGTCTATAACCTTTTAAATGCTCTAAAAGTCAAATCTAACAACAAATGGCATTTTTACGTCATGAATTAAAAAAGAATAATGTTGGCAGTTTGATTGGATTGGTGCTGGAGAAAGGATCAATCTCACATTTTATTTCCTGTTGTTCTTGTCTCAGTGCTAAACATTAGATTTACTGTCAAGTCTATTTTACATTTTAATTGTGTTATCATGGAATTTCTTCATTTAGTTGTCGTTTAATTTAGTATTGTATAAGACAATTGTGGCAATGAAACGTCACTTTAAGTATATTTGTAGTTTTTCATTTGATTTAAAATCTATAATTGCGTTCCATAATACAACAAATGTACTGACAAGTTTCCAATTATTCTTGTAGCAAAATTTGCTACTTAATTTTCTGGCAATTGAAGCATCAACACCAAGAACGTGATTATACAATCCATTATGGCATCGATTTGGTATTTTCCAGCTATTTTGTGATTGTTCAAATAAACCCCTGCATTGTAGTATAACTGTAGTAAAACTTGTGTAAACAATGTTTCATGTATTAATTTATACAATATGACCATATTATTGGATAATAATTAAACCATATCGCTTAATTTAATTAAGGAAACATCGTCACCAAGAGTATTATATAATAGGAGTAAACAGTAGAACACGTAAAACATAAAATATACATTATGTATACAATGAAGTATTTAACGTTATGGATCAGAATAGATTTTATGCTTCCAGTTATAAAACCACGAAATACATTAAGGTCAATCTTTTTTTTTTTAAAGTCCAAATTATTGTAAAAGTAAGAGAAGAACCATGGAAACAATTTCGAACACCCGACCTTCGTGGTGGTAGTCATTGATTGAGAAAACATACGTACTATTCCAACCAAGGTTCAATGGGAATCTTAAATATAATTCTTTTATAACAAAACAAAATTACTTGTATGCTGAACAAGTTGTTCCTCTTGCAGAATGTTCAACCATAGAAATTCCCGGTGTATTTAGAGCAGATAAGTGAAACCCAACAGCTAACCAGGCTAAGCTGACGACAGCACCTATAATAAATAATATATTAACTAAAAATGGGAGAAAAATACAGTAAAGAGAGTGAATGAATATACTAAGACGAAGGTAACATTAACAAAAAGTGTCATTCAAACAATAACTTACTTCGAGTAAGTCAGCAATCAGTGTAAGTTTTATTTATACCCTAAGTAATCAGGCAGTGACAATCCGTGTAAGTTTTATTTTTACCCTAAGTAATCAGGCAGTGGCAAATACATAACACATCTAACAACATACTGTTTAAAGAGTTCATTGTGCTTAATTCTAGAGACTGTTTATAAATGCACACAAGCTTTGTACAGTTCTGTGTAGTTCTGGAAGAAAGTCTAAGTATGTTTCTGTTACAGAACTCACACGATCCTTGTTATTATACCTACCAAAGTCCAGTTCAACGCTACTGTAACACATTCTAAATTAAGTAATAAATTTCCTTATTGCAAAGTTAGAACTGTCAGGTAATATTTCTTGCCCATAAGTTTTAGTTATTTTTTGTATATAGAAAAAGAGTCAATTTTGTTTCCTTTAAATATATTTTTATATTTTAATTTAGGTATAAAGCCCCCATATCAACTGAGTTATGACTTAAGTAAATCAGTACACAGATAGTTCTAACAGATGAGATAGTTTCCTTTCCTTGTAATATTAATGTTAAATACCGTTTATTTGGTCTTTGATCAATCAACAAGTCTGTAATTTAGATGCTATATCTGCCCATAAGCATAACATTAAAGTTGGCAGTATAATTTTAGATAATGAAGTTTCATCTGCATTTAGTATTGAGAATAATCGATTACATGCTGTGAACGTTTAGAGAAATGACGAGAGCTTTTACTTTTCCCATTTACAAAAAGATAGTTGCATAATTCTAAATTTTGGATTCGTCCTTTTTTAGAGATCGGTTTTTGTGTAGTTGTCTCTTTTAGAAAAAATAATTTTGAGTTTTAAACTTTCAAATATGATGAAGTTTAATTAACAAGTGAAAGATATTCCAATCTCTTAATTACCTGACCACAAATAATGAAATTATGAAAGGTAAATATAATTTAAAAAAAAACCGAACGGAAAAGTTAATGTTATTTCCTACATAGTTTTAACCGTTACGTATTCATATTTCAAGCGTTTCAACGTACATGCAACCCCAGAGAAGACAAGTACAGCTGTCGTCTATGGGCTTTCACGCGGAAGAGCTTTATTTGGGGGAAGTAAATTATTCACATATTGTGCATGTACATTAAATAATAAAGTACATGCCGTTTATCTAATTGTTATACACAATTGTCACTAACACAATACATTACTGGTAATGACCAATGTTACTTGAGAGCGTTCGAGTTACATATCATACTGATACTGTAGGCGTAATTGTTTTTAAACAACAGCATGAAAATGACATTTAATGACACCACTTTATCATGATGAAAGTGTCTTGTTTCTAAACAGAAATGTCAACAGTGACATGGGTTTGAAGTTTTGCTGTCTCTGTTAGATTTTGTGATAGACGCCACCTTCGAGAATATAGACTTCACTACTTATGGAGCATTATATCATAGCAACGTTCTTATAAGAGATCATGGGTTTCAAGTGTTGTCTATTCAATTTTATCCTGCTATTGCATATTTTGGATAATTAATAAAGGGGGTCAAATAAACTTCAACGTTATTTAGTCATGGATCTAATAAAGCATTTCTGGTAACCGATTCATGTAGAGCGACAGAAGGAAACGGTAACAGTAAAAGCGCGGACTTCACAGAGGCCAGCATTGAAAACTATTATAACTACGCTTGTTTCAGTAATTTTCAGACAATTTGGCACTTGTATTGGACTTTTTGACATTGCAGGACGAACACAATATATGTGTATTGTCGGTAAATATAGAATTAATTTACACTCGCTGCGTAATGGGCCAGAAAAGTTAGCCAAAGCCTCGCTTTTCTACCTGTTTCTAAAGCTCGTACAAATGAATTTTATATTTTCCGACAATATACGTATATTGTATATTTATTTGACTTAACAATCTACCTCTACTGAATTTGTAAATATTTTCAACAATGTTCTAGTTTATCCAAGAAGAACATTCATATCCTTAATGTTAACCTTGATATACATACCTATCAGACTGCTTATGGTCAACGCTCTTCTACCTATTCTTTCTACCAAATAAAGTCCAAAAACATTGAATATAAAGTTTATTGCCGCCATGACAGCTGATAACAATATGGCTGTCTGGTCATTTTTCACCCCGGACATGTGAATGATAGTTGCACTATAATACCTGAAATTAAAGAAGAAAACAACATTGATATACCTGATATATAGACACGTGACAGTGTCCACTAAGTACAATGTTCTCAATTACCATGGACGGTTGGATTTGTATTGTTGTGCATTTTGTTTTCTAATTGTTCAATGGATTGAAAAAATCTTCTCACTAGCTTAATAGATTGCGAAGGACGCTTCAGTTGACAAATTGAGTTAATCAAAATTGCATATTAAACAGTGGACGAAGACATTCCTATTACAATATATTCATTGTTTGTGACACATTTATAAGATATAATTACGAATAATACATTTTTATTTCTTCTAATGATAACATAAGATCCACAACATAGTAATCGTATGGCTTTCAATAGTGTGTCTGATTAAATAGACTTATTATTATGAAACACCCAATATTTGAGCACGGGTTTGTAACAATGTGTAGCATGAGCTGCTTACCCTTCCGGACCACCCGCGTTCACCACCCATTTTTAGTGGGTTTCGTGTTGCTCGATCTGTAGTTTCCTGTTTAATGTCTTGTAGATAGTTATTTGTCCTTTTGTCCTTTTTTCGTTTGGCCATTGTATTGTCTATCCTTCTTCGATTTACGTCTTCTGAATGCCCCTTTGGTATCTTCAAACCTTTCTTGTTTATTTGTTAACTGATTTAATTCTTATTTTTCTATCCAGCATTCATAAAAAGGCGATACTATAATCTTACAATGAAACAAAAAAACAAAATTAACACACTGTCGGAACAGTTTTAACATCCAATCGAAAAATTGCAAAATTTCTAAATTTCATGCTTAGCAACAAACCTTAATTGAATACCATCTTCTTGATTTTGAACTACAATTATACCATTGTGCTTACCTGTGTCAGTTTTTAATTTACAAATGTACTATACCTTGAAAATTTCATTGACTGTGCTTCAAAAACAATGTTTGGAGCAAATATTAGTAAATATTGAACTCATATGTATACGGTAAAACTATTTCATGCAGTAATAGAATCGAGAAATTGTACTGTTGTAAAGGAGAATCTCATGATAATTCATATTATACAATCTAGGTTTTATCATACAATATATAAGACTACACGGGTTTGGGGTTTGCTTACGTGCAGATGTTTGCTAAGCATTTAAAAAAAAAGTCCCAATTTATAATTATGTTAAATGTGTGATGAGCTCGTTATGACTATCATAGTTGTTAGATATTTCTCAGATTGTGCTAACTAAAACATCTAACTCTAACACTTTTGGATTAAATATTCGTTGATCCAGTGGGGTAGATACGTTGTATGGTTGTCACAATAATCAAAATGCATGTTTATATACCATCAACACATGCATACTATCGGCATTTAACTTCATTTTAGTATGTTACAAGATATCATCTCGTATGTTTGCAGTGTGTCAATGGTGTGGATTCGAGTAACGTTGAACGAAGAAAAAATACAAAATGTTTGCCAGCTAAACATTCAACTCTCACACTGTAGGTATACAATTACAGACGTATATTTAAATCGGTCAGCGTATATATAAATTAAGACTATTATCATCATTTATTTCCATTGAATTATTATATATCCTGTTTCTAGTTCTATGCCAATTTGAACTTCGGTAATTGAAATTGATATTGTTAGACATCCCTGTTGTCTACCTTCATTAAAACATTTATTATCTATTTACTACATTCAATATTTCAATTATTTGGAGCTTATTAGTAATATATATTTGTATGTTGGTCTTGTATTTTGAAATTAACTTCCTGGATTTAAAGTACAAAACACCAATTAATTGGAAAAAACGATAGCATTATTTATGTGTTTTATGACCATCGTAAAATTCAGATATATAGATATCATAGCTGTAATCCTGTTATTAAATAAGATTCCAAATGGGAAACATAAATATGACTTTAGTATTTGCAAATAAACGTAAGAGAATACTGAAGGAGCAATCAAAAATGGACAATCCAGAGAAACTGGAACATAGGGTACTCAAGACTAAGAAAAACAAAGCAAAAACATAACACAAGATGCGTTGGACACCACTATGTCCAAACAAACACAAATAACGTAAATAAGACATGAGCCCTCGTACAAACAAGTATGTATACATATTGTTTAAAAACAAATCAAATTTAGAAATTATTATTTCATCCTATTTTGTACGATAGCGTTTACATAATACAAACATATGTTCACTGAAAAAAATCAAATGCAGGATATGGCACAATGTCTTTTTTAAAACGAACTCTGATCGAGAAGTAAATTAGTTCCCAGTGTTTGGAAAGTTACAGGCTCCTGCTCTGATCACACAGGATCATTGTATAAGCTGGGATCGAGCAAAAGCTTGGTCGGCTGTTGCAAGGTGATATATCCAATGGAAGAAAATCAACACTGTCGATCATAAGCTGTTCTCTGTCATCATTTGACCTATATGTTGGTTTTTGTTTGTTTTGTAAAAAAATGTCTGGTCATACATATAGTCGAAATTATATTTGTCTAACGTTAAGCAACAATCGATCGATCAGCAAAGAAAACACGCTTTAATGGGATGATTTGCTGATATTGGCCAACTTGACTAGGAAGAAAAATATAAAATGTTATTGCATAAATATTATAACTGACATTTAAATCTATATCCATCAAATCAATAGATGGTGTTATTATTATTTCCACCAGGCCAATAAAGATTAAATCTTAAGAGCTATACTAATAAAATAACAGTTTGTCTTACGTCAACATTGTTTGTATAACTTTTTTGTCTACAAAGTTTATTAGTTACTATAATCTGTTCATTTTTCTTTATATATAAAACTACGACTATAAAAATAGTCGGTCTAGCAACGATCAATATGTGTCTTTACGTTCTTAGTTCCGTGTTGTGATGTCCATTACGATTTCCGCATAAAAACGATGTTCGGTTCGTCTTTCCCTCCATTTGTTTGTAGGAGGGCTGATGTATTGTTTACAATATTTGTGGTTGCTTGTGTATAGTGGTGTCAAATACATATTGTGCTGTTTAATTTTTGTTTTATTTGTCTTCGTGTATCAAATGTTGCCAGTTTCTCTGGATTGCCCATTTTTGACTGCCCCTTCGGTATTCTCTAACGTTTATTTATCTTGTGTACCCTATGTAGCCAGTTTCTCTGGATTGCCCATTTTTGACTGCCCCTTCGGTATCCAATGTTGCCAGTTTCTCTGGATTGCCCATTTTTGACTGCCCCTCCGTTTTCTCTAACGTTTATTTATCTTGTGTACCCTATGTAGCCAGTTTCTCTGGATTGCCCATTTTTGACTGCCCCTTCGGTATTCTCTAACGTTTATTTATCTTGTGTACCCTATGTAGCCAGTTTCTCTGGATTGCCCATTTTTGACTGCCCCTTCGGTATTCTCTGACGTTTATTTATCTTGTGTACCCTATGTAGCCAGTTTCTCTGGATTGCCCATTTTTGACTGCCGCTTCGGTATCCAATGTTGTCAGTTTCTCTGGATTGCCCATTTTTGACTGCCCCTTCGGTTTTCTCTAACGTTTATTTATCTTGTGTACCCTATGTAGCCAGTTTCCCTGGATTGCCCATTTTTGACTGCCCCTTCGGTATTCTCTAACGTTTATTTATCTTGTGTACCCTATGTAGCCAGTTTCTCTGGATTGCCCATTTTTGACTGCCCCTTCGGTATTCTCTGACGTTTATTTATCTTGTGTACCCTATGTAGCCAGTTTCTCTGGATTGCCCATTTTTGACTGCCGCTTCGGTATCCAATGTTGTCAGTTTCTCTGGATTGCCCATTTTTGACTGCCCCTTCGGTTTTCTCTAACGTTTATTTATCTTGTGTACCCTATGTAGCCAGTTTCCCTGGATTGCCCATTTTTGACTGCCCCTTCGGTATTCTCTAACGTTTATTTATCTTGTGTACCCTATGTAGCCAGTTTCTCTGGATTGCCCATTTTTGACTGCCCCTTCGGTATTCTCTGACGTTTATTTATCTTGTGTACCCTATGTAGCCAGTTTCTCTGGATTGCCCATTTTTGACTGCCGCTTCGGTATCCAATGTTGTCAGTTTCTCTGGATTGCCCATTTTTGACTGCCCCTTCGGTTTTCTCTAACGTTTATTTATCTTGTGTACCCTATGTAGCCAGTTTCCCTGGATTGCCCATTTTTGACTGCCCCTTCGGTATTCTCTAACGTTTATTTATCTTGTGTACCCTATGTAGCCAGTTTCTCTGGATTGCCCATTTTTGACTGCCCCTTCGGTATTCTCTGACGTTTATTTATCTTGTGTACCCTATGTAGCCAGTTTCTCTGGATTGCCCATTTTTGACTGCCGCTTCGGTATCCAATGTTGCCAGTTTCTCTGGATTGCCCATTTTTGACTGCCCCTTCGGTTTTCTCTAACGTTTATTTATCTTGTGTACCCTATGTAGCCAGTTTCTCTGGATTGCCCATTTTTGACTGCCCCTTCGGTTTTCTCTAACGTTTATTTATCTTGTGTACCCTATGTTGCCAGTTTCTCTGGATTGCCCATTTTTGACTGCCCTTCGGTATCCAATGCTGCCAGTTTCTCTGGATTGCCCATTTTTTGACTGCCCCTTCAGTTTTCTCTAACGTTTATTTATCTTGTGTACCCTATGTTGCCAGTTTCTCTGGATTGCCCATTTTTGACTGCCCCTTCGGTTTTCTCTAACGTTTAATTTCTTACTAATGCTATTTGTATTTTATATTAGAGGAACGTGATATTTTCAAAACAAGAGGTATTCATTTACAGGACACACTAATTTGGCCCCATTCTGCCAGTAGACGAACATTTCGTATGGATATACACCCTAATTGTAGAAACTAGAGACGTTTGCTCTGCCCCAGGGTTTTATTGCGGGGTTGAATTATCAGAACATTTACTATATTACGTACATTACTGTGTTAATCCCTGATAACTGTTGAAACATCTGCAAACTACAGCCAACTAACAGTGCTCTCCTAACTGACGGGTTCTGTAGCATCTGTATAATAACAGGTTTGTTGGCTGAAATACAAGAATACAGAATAAGTTAATGTGGTGACATTGACATTTTATTGAAGGAGGCTGATACAACAGACGAGTTACGTCTTCAGGTCAGTGTCTCACCCGAAGAGTTCTGTGTTTGACAGTGTACTTTTATTTACCAGCTTGTATCATCACATAATAGATACTCATGGAAAAATATATAAGATTTGTGTGAATGGTTGCTGAAGTGTGGAATTAAATGCAAAAATAACAACTACTTAAAAGGGCAAAGGAAAAGTTCGAAGATGCCAAAGCGGTATTCAGAATTTGCTAATCGAAAAAGGACAGACAATACTATGGTTAAAAGAAAAAAAGACGAATGCACAAACAATGATAGAAAAATAATAAAGATTGAGCAACATGCATCTCACTTAAAACCGAGAGTGAAATCAGGTGCTCCGGAAGGTTACCTAGTTCCTGAATCGTCTGCAATCGCATACTGTGCTATTGATCATAATTTGTTAGGTAATGTATTTAAAATAGATCATCAAAAGTAGAGGTCAATTGTAACGTCCATGTTTAGCGTCAATAGTAATAGAAATCACAACTAACCACACAAATGTAAAAAATATTTACTACAGCAACAACAACGAAACTACTAATTGCGTCTGCTATTACGAGAGAGACATACTCTGAACCACCCATTTATAGCACTAATTCATAACCGCCGGCAGACATGTCATTACACCAGAACATTATGTTGCAAACTCCCGGATGAAAGCCGACCACCTTATTTGGAATTCCTATTTTCAGTCTTTCAACAAAAGATGAAATCCGCATGTAATAACTCAAAATATTACACGAATTTGACAGCAATGGGTTTATTTTCACCTTTTATGACATATCTAAAATAATGTCAACGTTGTTCAGGCGTTAAGCAAATTTAATATGTCATTGCATTATTTGTTTATATCATAAAGATTTCTAGTAGTTTTTTGTGTACACAGTACGTGTTATTTCTAATTGTCATACATAACAAATGTAATGCACCAAGTCCACCTACTACATACACTACCGAAGTAGTAAAGAACATACGAATCTATTATTAAAAGAATATCCTGGTCGATGGACATACAATGGACGTAAACAATGTTGACATTGGCTGTCACTACGAACCATTGTTGTTTATAAGTTTATTTGTATAGATGAATATTCTCTGCCTATATTTGCAGCCGATGATCTCAGTGGAAATATGACATTTCAATATGTTGAAACAATGATCATTGTCCAGTAGTTATAACATATCGTTAATGCTGTAAAAATCCTGTTTTTTCAGTGCAATACCAGGTCTTGCACTCAGCACTACTCTGGGTGGGTTTAATTGTGCAATTGCATTACAATTGTTAAGACGATTTGAAGCATCATTGTTTTGTGATTTAATGCGATGCACATTGTCTCTCTTTTCGTGTTCCCGGACTAACATTTGATCATAAATAGTCAATAGTTCCTCCCATTCACAGTAGATGACTTTTTCATATCAAAACTGATCATTATTACAATGCTAGACAACGGACAAAACATTAAAGAGAGGACAAAGATGTAGTAACATCCCATCAACACTTTCATTTGGTGTATACGTCTCTCAGTTGATACTATAGTCCAGAGCTTGCGTTTCCTCTCAGGTTGCCATTGACAGAGGGTTGCTGTTGACGACGAAGTTTCAGAACCAAGGGTTTCTAGTGATAAAGTTGAAGACACATGTAATTATTATACAATCTAAGGTTCATACCTCTCAAGCATAGATGACTTTGGCTACTAAAGTATCTTGTTTAAGATCTTTGATTTTGTTCCCAAGGACTTTTATGTTATTTGGCTCCAATATTTTGACATTCAGTACCAGAAACGCGTTATGCCAACTAAATTATACCTCTACGTTATTATTCAAAAGACACGGTTACCAGCATGATTTGATTAACAATTAGGGAATGTCTGTGTCACAGATGACCACGGATATGTTCCGTTCGTCATGGTTACAATACCGCCCTTGCCTACTCATGTTATCTCCGGAATTATAAAATGAGTAACACCACGAGTGCCACTAGTAGAACAGAAAGTGCATACCGTTTCGAAGCACATAAATTCACTCCCTGTTTTTAATTGGGGATCGTGTTACACTTTAGTTTTCTGTTTTGACGTTTTGTACCTTTTCCCGTTGGCCATTGTTCTTCGATCAACGGGTTCTGATTACCTATTTCGTATCTTCAAACTTTTCTTACAGACAATAATGACTTTAGCTTGTCAAACATGTACATTTTATGTGACAACATTAATGTCACTTTAGATCAAATCAATAACGAATCCAATTCTAATCTATTTCTTCATCAATACAAATAGAGTATTCATAAAGTAATCGACATGTGAATGGGATCATCAAACGTTATTTTCTCCATCCAATTTCAGGATAACGACAGAAACACGTGTAATTTCTACATCATAACATGGGAGCCTATCACGTATGGAACGTAAATACGGATTAATGGTCCCGCAAATTACATATAATATGTAAATGTTGTTTTGATCCCTCAAAATGTAAACGAAATTCGTGTATGCCAAAAAACAAGTAACGCCATTTAAGCATCCACTACAATATTTAAAACCATAAAAACAAGGCAAGTATTCCCTTAATGCAAAAAAAATAAAGACAGAGAGGTCACGACCTTCACATTCGACCTCGTGATCTCAACAGAAGTTGTGCTATATGACATGAAAACAACTTTCAAAGGACAGTAACTCGCATAAATATCAAGCGTTTCATATTGATGCTTAAACGATGCCAACGTGTTTACGATGAACACGACATATATTTTGAGAACTATTTACACTATACCACTTGAAGAAATTTTATAGTAGGGGGTAAAACGCCTATAATAAATTCGACAGAAAACATTAGGAGTAAAATAATCTAGGCTCATTAATGACTGATATATTGTACATAGATGTCTAATAGAGATTCTGTGCAGTATTTGCGTGGAGTGTTGGAGTATTGAGTTAAATTTTGTACATTTATGGAGTAGTATTATAGAAAACTATTGATGATATTTATTTATAACTTTCTAATAGAAAATTAATTTCTATTTTCTATAGCACCACTACAAAGCTTCACACCAAGACACGATGTTGTACATTGTGCCGTTATTAATTACATGGCACTAGTTTTGGTAACGCCATTAGCACTTACCTTCTAAATACAAGTTTCCACGTGGAATCATGTGATAATGATTTCTATTAATGTTGTGAAACGAATATAGTAATACGAGACGACAGCCGCCTACGTTGATAAACAATGTATTTCAGATACGGTTTATCTCCAGAAATCAGATCAACAAAATGATATTTCAGGAAATGTACCAATGAATTATTAATAATGCTTGATGTGTGATGCTAACAAACCGACAATAGGACGATGATTGTCAGGACAAAGTGAAAGCACATTTACAAACTGACTGTCCTATTACAGTCTGATTTATATATATAAGGAGTGTTTGTCTTGTAAAAGATAAGAAGATTCATGAGGCTAGAGCCTTTAATTTCACATACAGGTATATTGATGACGTTTTATCTATCAATAATTCTAGATTTGCAGAATTTCTTCCATTGATATATCCTCCAGAGCTGGAAGTTAAAGAGACCACAGATACAGCTTCGTCCGCATCATTTTTGGACTTGTACCTCGAATTTGACGACAGTGGTCAACTCAGTACTAAAATTTATGATAAACGGGACGACTTCAATTTTAAAATCATAAATTTTCCAAACATGTGCAGCAATATACCAGCTTCTCCTGCATATGGTGTTTACATCTCGCAATTGATTCGCTATGCAAGGGCCAGTAGCAATTATTCTGATTTCCTGAAACGTCATCTTCATCTGAGAAACAGGCTACTGGACCAGGGCTATAAAAAGATTCGCCTTATTCGATCTCTTAAAAAGTTTATATTCCGATACCAAGATCTTGTCGAAATATATTCCGTCTCTGCAGAAACGATTATAAGCAATGCATTTTCATATAGTGAAAATGTATAAAGATAAGGAAGCCAAGAAAAATGTCAAAAATATTTTTTTATCAATGTGTGACGTAAAAGTTTCTTTGACATTTACTTCACTGAATATGGTACTGCTTTGACGACTGTTTTACCTATTTTGTTCCTGTATTTAAATACTGTTATAGTGACAGCCGGAACATTTGAACCGTAATGAGAGCGGGAGGTTTGGCGCTTTAAAATCTGATTCAACCAACCATTTCTTTAGAAATGCCTGTACCAAGTCAGGGTCATTACGGTTTTCACAGTTTTCCGGTTGTTGACTGATTTTGTCTGTTTATATAATTATGAGTTTTGACTTTCCCTTTGTAAGATTGTTCGGAGTTCGGTAATTTTGTTATTACCCTTATTGTTTATATTCCAACTAGAAATTGCACATACCCAATATTTCTCTATTTTAGATATACGTTAGAGTATAGCGAAAGGGCTATCAAAAATGGACAATCCAGAGAAACTGGCAGCACAGGTCACACAAGACGAAGAAAAAGAAAACAAAACACACAACACAATATGTGTTAGACACCACTACACGCAAACAAACACAAATAACATGAGCCCTCGGCTCTTACAAACAGCTGGAGGTAAAGACGAACCGAACATATGCGGAAATTATTTGTAATAATATTTAAAACAGTTTTAATTAGTTTTAATATGTGTTAGTGGCTGATAAAAAAAACAAATATCCGTCCAACCTACCAAGATAAAAAATCGTGAGCTGGTAAACAGAAAACCAACCATTATCAAATTAAGGCCTGATATTGCAAGAAATGCATTTAAAGCATCAATAGAAAGAAGTTGCATAAAAACGAATTAATAGAATGATTAAATGAGATTTGTGACACAGATGTAAGCTCCCTCTTTACTTGTAATAATTCCTATTCTATAATATTTCCAATGACAAATTTCATTATTCTCATTTGAACAGGAATTTGTAAGATTTCTATAAAATTATATAGGATTATATTGATGAAAAATTATCTTGACATCAAGCCGTTCGAAAATGGTTTTCAAACTAATTCCTATTTGAATCGCAAAACCCGTACAGCAACTTGTTGTATTAATTGATCCTTGAGTAATTTCAAAAAGTTGAAATCTAGTTAGACTGATAAGAAGTAATGAATCTCCATTAACACTATAGCCACAGTATAGTAAATGAATCGTATTTCTGGAACTTGTTCGCCATTTTCCAGAATAACTGACAGTAATTAATGGGAAAATCACGTCAAATGATTATAAAAGTAGTCAAAAGATGACCTTGATAAAATCCTAAGCATGTGACAGTGTAATGTTCTTTTCATTTTAACCGTTTTTGTTTTAGTTTTTTGTATATTAAGATTTCAACTGTCGTAAAAGTATAAACAAATTGAAGATACAAAAGAGGGTAATGAGAAGCCGTAAATAGAAGGAGAGACAAACCAATGGATAAAAGATAAAGGACAAAACTGCTCTACAAAGCACTACACAGAAAACTACATATCGAGCAACACCAACCCCATGTGAAGACAGATGCTCCGGAGGGGTAAGCAGTTACTGCACTACATGTGGCTTCCGTCGTGTTACTCTTGTTATAAACTCCATGAAAAGGCATGAGTGAGGAAAATACCGGATTGTGATTATGACAAACGAAAAATATCGGTGGTTGGTCATTTGTGACACAGATATTCGATAACGGATAACCAGACCTTTATTTTGAAAACATTACATACAATAATAAAATACTTTTCGCGTTGCTTTTTGCCAGCTGCATAGTAAATATACATACAAGACTCTTGCTCATTTTCATCTCTCCTACAGCTGTTTTTGATGGCTTGGTATTCCTCTTCAATATCAAGTTGACCTCTCATACTTTGTAATACACGTCTGGCTTTTTCTTCATACTTGTTAATGATAAGCCAGCGAGGACTTTCAGGCATAAATACGAATCCAAGAAATTGTATAAAAGATGGTATTCCTGCCAGTCCGAGCATATACCTAAAATATATCATATACAGAAGAAATAGATTATCTACATATGTAGGTATTTTACAAAACAACACACACACCTTTTGATGAAGTAATATGAGTTAAGATTCATGCAAAAGTAACTCCAAATACAAAAGAAATCATACACCTTTGATCTGAAATATACGGATCCCGGGAAGGGACAGATGTATTATTTTCTTATCCATTCCCTCAGTTTACTAACCCGCTCCACCTGTATATTGATTCGCTCCCTTGGATTAGTATAATCAGTTCCATCGATGTAATAATTCATAAACGCCAATGGAATTACATATTAACACTTTTTTCTCAGAAACCTTTTCACATATATAGACAAAATTAAGCATTAACCTCTTTGTTTTGCTTTTGTAATGTTGTTGTTATTTTCATACAGATAGTTCATTTTCTCGATAAACTATCTGGCTGTGCCCAGTTTATCCACACTCTAACGCGCTAAAGACAACTCGCAGCAGTTCCTTATGGATATTTAGGAGCGTTAAAGACAACTCGCAGCAGTTCGTTATGAATATTTAGGAGCGTTAAAGACAACTCGCAGCAGTTCGCTATGGATATTTAGGAGCGTTAAAGACAACTCGCAGCAGTTCGTTATGGATATTTAGGAGCGTTAAAGACAACTCGCAGCAGTTCGCTATGGATATTTAGGAGCGTTAAAGACAACTCGCAGCAGTTCGTTATGAATATTTAGGAGCGTTAAAGACAACTCGCAGCAGTTCGTTATGGATATTTAGGAGCGCTAAAGACAACTCGCAGCAGTTCGCTATGGATATTTAGGAGCGTTAAAGACAACTCGCAGCAGTTCGTTATGGATATTTAGGAGCGTTAAAGACAACTCGCAGCAGTTCGTTATGGATATTTAGGAGCGCTAAAGACAACTCGCAGCAGTTCGCTATGGATATTTAGGAGCGTTAAAGACAACTCGCAGCAGTTCGTTATGTATATTTAGGAGTATGAGTGCAAAACTCGTACTCGAAAGTTTTATGAGCGTCATGTCACAACTTCAAATTTATAGTTAGTTTATATATAGTTTGATACACTCTAAAATGCAAATGCAAGAAAACACACAAAGAGATGATTCTAACCACATCTTTACGTAACAAAAATGTATTTATAACAAATAGATTTTACATCTAATTGCCCTATTTCAACCTTGAACGTACCTGATGAAGGTTAATCAAAGGAAAAACGTCATTAGCACTAAATTAGATATCTACGTTTTTAGTTTTTTTCCGTCTTATTAAGTTATTATTCTAATATTGAAGATTACGAATCCAATATTAATATTAATAGTTCAAGTTCATTGTTTTGCAAGTGCCGTAAATACATCACAGGGTTACATATATAACAAGCTAAAGCCGTAAATACATCACAGGGTTACATATATAACAAGCTAAAGCCGTAAATACATCACAGGGTTACATATATAACAAGCTAAAGCCATAAATACATCACAGGGTTACATATATAACAAGCTAAAGCCGTAAATACATCACAGGGTTACATATATAACAAGCTAAAGCCGTAAATACATCACAGGGTTACATATATAACAAGCTAAAGCCGTAAATACATCACAGGGTTACATATATAACAAGCTAAAGCCATAAATACATCACAGGGTTACATATATAACAAGCTAAAGCCGTAAATACATCACAGGGTTACATATATAACAAGCTAAAGCCGTAAATACATCACAGGGTTACGTATATTTATATATTATACAATCATGTTTAAATTTAGCTTACATATGGTCCATACGCGTTATTTCTGTCGCTTTGAAGACAAGAATATAATTTATTTTTACGTAAAACTAGAAGAGTTTGAAGATACCAATCATAATACGTATATCGAAGAAGAACAGACAACACAATGACTTAAAAGACAGAAGAACAGACAACACAATGACTTAAAAGACAGAAGAACAGACAACACAATGACTTAAAAGACAGAAGAACAGACAACACAATGACTTAAAAGACAGAAGAACAGACAACACAATGGCTTAAAAGACAGAAGAACAGACAACACAATGGCTTAAAAGACAGAAGAACAGACAACACAATGGCTTAAAAGACAGAAGAACAGACAACACAATGGCTTAAAAGACAGAAGAACAGACAACACAATGGCTTAAAAGACAGAAGAACAGACAACACAATGGCTTAAAAGACAGAAGAACAGACAACACAATGGCTTAAAAGACAGAAGAACAGACAACACAATGGCTTAAAAGACAGAAGAACAGACAACACAATGGCTTAAAAGACAGAAGAACAGACAACACAATGACTTAAAAGACAGAAGAACAGACAACACAATGGCTTAAAAGACAGAAGAACAGACAACACAATGACTTAAAAGACAGAAGAACAGACAACACAATGGCTTAAAAGACAGAAGAACAGACAACACAATGACTTAAAAGAAAAAGTACAAAAGTGGCGAGGTTAAACTAATTTGATGGGCCCAAAGTGAAATGATGCAAATACAAAATAAAGAAAATTTCTGTCGTAGTATATGCAGTTGGAATAATGCAATAGAACAACTTACGAGGACATTTCATTAATATTCTAGATTAAAATGTAATGAATATGAAGTAGAAATAGTATATATTGTGAGTGAAATTGGGTGTTATCATTAACTTGTTCTTTATTTATTTCTTATTTTAAGAAACCTACAGTTGTAAATCTGTTTTGTATATTTTTAACATTGTTTTTAATTTAGTTAATTAATGTCTGAAATTATATACTGTAAATTACTATGGTTAGTAAGAACAATATAGTCTTACCAATAGATAAGATCAATAATGAAGAAACATGACTCTCCTATCCTTCCATCACGGAAATAATCAGATACATTAATATAGTCAAGACATAATGGGCACATTATCAGTACTTCGTTTATTAGGAAACTCATCGGTCATGACCGTCTCTTGAACTATGTCAATCTTAATTCTGATCAGCCATCTTAAAAGGAATTACCATAAAGGTGTAAATTTGTTGTTCATAAATTCCTTAAAAGCTTAAGAATAATCACACAGAAAATGTGCTTATATCCGAAAGGCAAATCTGTTGATATATCTAAAAATCATATGAAATATACGTCTAGAGAGATATAATATATCAGCACTCCAAATAAAATCGACAAACATCTTTTGATAATTTCTAGAAGACATGACATTGTCTTCACACAAACTACACTGTACGCACTGTTGCCCAATATTAAATACAGTCTATTTGTATTAATTTGTATTCTTTTGTATTATTCACGATGTTATTGTATTTATCTATGTTGAGGAGAGCTACTAGTAGCTCTGGCTGTATGCAATCCTCATGAAATAAATAAATAAAGAATTAAATTAAATTAAATACAGTTTACTGGTAGAGAATCTTTTTGTTGTATCTAATAACATTGTACTTTATACTGGTATACAATAACATTATTCTACTTTATACTGGTATGCTGTATTATTATTCTACTTTATACTGGTATGTTGTATTAGTATCCTACTTTATACTGGTATGCTGTATTATTATTCTACTATATACTGGTATGCTGTATTATTATCCTACTTTATACTGGTATGCTGTATTATTATTCTACTCTATACTGGTATACAGTGTTATTATCCTACTTAATACTGGTATACAGTATTATTATCTTACTTTATACTGGTTTACAGTATTATTATCCTACTTTATACTGGTATACAGTATTATTATCCTACTTTATACGGGTATACATTATTATTATCCTACTTTATACTGGTATACAATATTATTATCCTACTTTATACGGGTATACAGTATTGTTATCCTACTTTGTATTGGTATACGGTATTATTATCCTACTTTATACTGGTATACAGTATTATTATCCTACTTTATATTGGTATACAGTATTATTATTCTACTTTATATTGGTATACATTATTATTATCCTACTTTATACTGGTATACAGTATTATTATTCAATTGTATACTGGCATACAGTATTTTTTATTCTACTTTATTCTGGAGTACAGTATCATTGCTATACATTATTCTGGAATACATTAATTGATAAATTAATTTTAGAGTCACAAGTCATTTTATACGTGTTTTGTTTGATTGGCTTCAAAAGTTGAGGTTATTTGTATATGTACTGAATCTGAAAATAGACGTCGTTGTCAAGGCGTCGCGTGCCGTTGTCATCAGGTGATTTTCTTTAAATGAGGCACCATTGAGGTTATTCAAATTTATTTCCAATTATTTGCCTTATTTTGAAAAAAATGAATATATTTTTCAATATCATAGCAAAAAAAGTTTGAATTAATTTATCAGGATTGATTGATATTATTTGTTCGGTTCATTCGAAATAACCCCAATCAGGTTGTACACACCCTTGCGTAACCTGCTACGCGGGTTACCTGGTGTGTATAACCGGATTGAGGTTATTTCTTCATGAACCGAATAAAAAATGCGATCAATCCTGGGCATATATTATTAGCACTCTTTATACCGATATAAAACCCCATTATTATTTATACACTAGAATACAGTATTACTGTTTAAAAGACGTAGATTTATTATTTACACACTAGAATACAGTATTACTGGTTAAAAGACGTAGATTTATTATTTATACACTAGAATACAGTATTACTGTTTAAAAGACGTAGATTTATTATTTATACACTAGAATACAGTATTACTGTTTAAAAGACGTAGATTTATTATTTATACACTAGAATACAGTATTACTGTTTAAAAGACGTAGATTTATTATTTACACACTAGAATACAGTATTACTGGTTAAAAGACGTAGATTTATTATTTATACACTAGAATACAGTATTACTGTTTAAAAGACGTAGATTTATTATTTATACACTAGAATACAGTATTACTGTTTAAAAGACGTAGATTTATTATTTATACACTAGAATACAGTATTACTGTTTAAAAGACGTAGATTTTTATTTATACACTAGAATACAGTATTACTGTTTAAAAGACGTAGATTTATTATTTATACACTAGAATACAGTATTACTGTTTAAAAGACGTAGATTTATTATTTATACACTAGAATACAGTATTACTGTTTAAAAGACGTAGATTTATTATTTATACACTAGAATACAGTATTACTGTTTAAAAGACGTAGATTTATTATTTATACACTAGAATACAGTATTACTGTTTAAAAGACGTAGATTTATTATTTATACACTAGAATACAGTATTACTGTTTAAAAGACGTAGATTTATTACTTATACACTAGAATACAGTATTACTGTTTAAAAGACGTAGATTTATTATTTATACACTAGAATACAGTATTACTGTTTAAAAGACGTAGATTTTTATTTATACACTAGAATACAGTATTACTGTTTAAAAGACGTAGATTTATTATTTATACACTAGAATACAGTATTACTGTTTAAAAGACGGGGGGTAGATTTATTATTTATACACTAGAATACAGTATTACTGTTTAAAAGACGTAGATTTATTATTTATACACTAGAATACAGTATTACTGTTTAAAAGACGTAGATTTATTATTTATACACTAGAATACAGTATTACTGTTTAAAAGACGTAGATTTATTACTTATACACTAGAATACAGTATTACTGTTTAAAAGACGTAGATGTATTACTTATACACCAGAATACAGTATTACTGTTTAAAAGACGTAGATCTATTATTTATACACTAGAATACAGTATTACTGTTTAAAAGACGTAGATTTATTACTTATACACTAGAATACAGTATTACTGTTTAAAAGACGTAGATTTATTATTTATACACTAGAATACAGTATTACTAGTTAAAAGACGTAGATCTATTATTTATATACTAGAATACAGTATTACTGTTTAAAAGACGTAGATTTATTATTTATACACTAGAATACAGTATTACTGTTTAAAAGACGTAGATTTATTATTTATACACTAGAATACAGTATTACTGTTTAAAAGACGTAGATTTATTATTTATACACTAGAATACAGTATTACTGTTTAAAAGACGTAGATTTATTATTTATACACTAGAATACAGTATTACTGTTTAAAAGACGTAGATTTATTATTTATACACTAGAATACAGTATTACTGTTTAAAAGACGTAGATTTATTATTTATACACTAGAATACAGTATTACTGTTTAAAAGACGTAGATTTATTATTTATACACTAGAATACAGTATTACTGTTTAAAAGACGTAGATTTATTATCTATACACTAGAATACAGTATTACTGTTTAAAAGACGTAGATTTATTATTTATACACTAGAATACAGTATTACTGTTTAAAAGACGTAGATCTATTATTTATACACTAGAATACAGTATTACTGTTTAAAAGACGTAGATTTATTATTTATACACTAGAATACAGTATTACTGTTTAAAAGACGTAGATTTATTATTTATACACTAGAATACAGTATTACTGTTTAAAAGACGTAGATTTATTATTTATATACTAGAATACAGTATTACTGTTTAAAAGACGTAGATTTATTATTTATACACTAGAATACAGTATTACTGTTTAAAAGTCGTAGATTTATTATTTATACACTAGAATACAGTATTACTGTTTAAAAGACGTAGATTTATTATTTATACACTAGAATACAGTATTACTGTTTAAAAGACGTAGATTTATTATTTACACACTAGAATACAGTATTACTGTTTAAAAGACGTAGATTTATTATTTATACACTAGAATACAGTATTACTGTCTAAAAGACGTAGATATCTAATTTAGTGCGTACGACTCGTTTCTGGAATAATATTCATCAGGAACGCTCACATCCTAGAAAAATTGGAAAACCAAATAAAATCTTTGGGAGCAAGTCGTGAACATGATATCCAAAATTTTGCCTTAATGAGTTTTAATAAATTACATGTAAATATGCCTTATTGTCCTCAAATATATGCTTCAACAGTTAGCCTACCTCCAACCATTTTGTTTGTCTGGACTAAACATCCAATCAACAAGATTTGCTACAAACTGTCCAAATGCTACCATTGCTATGTTTGTTGACACAATTCTTCCACGGACATGGGACGGTGCACACTCTGCTAAATACATTGGTATCGTTGTTGACGTTAAACCTGAAATAAACATGATCATAAATATAAAAAAAGGTTCAACAAAATTAAACGTCGACAATATCTTTAAAATTACACAATTAAAGAAAATCATGATTTGGGCAATATTTAGAATTGCTTATTTTGAATCGCAAAAATTCATGCTTTATATATAATTCAAAATGCTATCAAATCTATGTGCAATAAAAATAAAAATAATATAAATGCTAAAAAATCGTCGACTGCAGTCAATATGAAATCAGACTAGTAGAAAATTGGTCTCTGATAATGTATATCTATGCAAAATATTCTGAAAGAAATGTTTTGTTATTGTCTCATAATACAAAGCAAATTACAATCTCATGTGCCGTAGAAACATAATGTCAATTGGAGTATATAATTTGCTAATGAAATTCTAATAACATGTCATTAAATATACAACAAAAAAACAATGAAATTCATGAACGAATATTTGATTTCAGGAAGTACAAAATGATGCTAATTTCGGCAAAGCAAGTGAAGCAAAGAGAATGCACCATCGTCATTTAATCATGTGTTGTTTTGATGGAGGAAAGAGATTTTGCACCCAGCCTTATTAAGGAGCCACATTGTTCACATTTTCAAAACGTATATAAAATAAGCCACACTATTTCTGTTGTTATATTGTTGTATCTCTACTTTATAGTTTAAATATTGATTGCTGTATGGAAAGTGTCAAGAAAACAATTCTGTCTGTTGGGCTTTGGAAGAAAATGGAATTTTGAATAGTGTTTTGAAATTGATTGAAAGTGTATTCATATTCTATAGGGAAACATAGCGTTGACGTTTATTGTATCTGGCAATGTTTAAGTCATATGTCTTTCATTTCTTTAAAATATATGTTTACAATATCGGTAACCAGGTCACGTTACTGTTAGCTAGTGACGAACCTTTCAGTCTAAAATTATTCAAGAAAACAAATTAGGTCACAAATAGCTTAACAGTATGCATAAATTTAGGATTTTTCTTTTGAATGTATTGATTGATGGGCTGTTGGTATCTTAACGTCCGGTGTGAAATATACAGAGTCAGGGCGAAAACGAGTTCAACCAATGGAAAATGCCGGGATGCAGGTTAAAACTAACATTTTGTAGTATCTCGTCACATCGCATTTCATGTATTTTTTTGAAGTTTGAGTATTCAGATGTCGTATTATTTTACTTCTGTGATATTTTATCGTTTCACTGGTTTAACTTTGTCCATTCTAATTGTGAATGTCTCCCTGTTCCCTTTAATTGTTATTCTACTTTTATATTCATATACTTTTCTTTCCGTTGTTCATTTCTTTAAAAAATATAGAGGTTTGAAAACGTATCTGCATATCTCTGAAACTGCAATGTGAATATAATGAAATTGAACACTGAGTTTTCTTTCGTTATATCCAACTAATATTGGAAATTTCCAAAAGATTCCAATGATATTCAAGATGGAAAATCCTGGTTTGACAAAGTGAAAACCCATAATTTTGAAATAATAAAAGTGCAAACAGTTAAAATAGGGCACAAGTTTCCTTTTCTCATTCCTAATAATGTGTTAAAGCTAGACAAAATCCATTTAGCGAAACTTCGTTTAATTTACAGACACCAATATCACAAATGGAAGGACATATAACGGTTATGTGTATAGCTTAATATTCCACCGTCACATATAGCAAGGTATAAACAAGAACGGTTTTATCCAAGACAAACTTTATACAGTACCATATCAAGACAGACATTCGAGTAAGGAGACTATTCCTTTATTCTTTAATGATAAACAACTGTATCAACACAAACATATATTTATATAATTATTGCGACAAATAAATTAAATTAATTCAACTTAAATTTGAATTTCCTTTAAAAGATGGAAATATACCGAATTCAGATCGCTTTTGTTCTATAACTTTAATATATTCCCGTCAAAGACTCTCGCCATGGTATAGCTGAAATATTGCTGAGTTGGCTTTAAACAACAATCACTCCCATCAAAGACTTGTACACTTACGTATCATTGTCACATCATAATGATGAATTAGCAATGATTGTACTTTTAGACAAAACAATGCAAATGTCAAAACATCAGAAAGTAGAAATAATTAAAAATATATATCTAATATGTCAAACAAAAGTATAATGTAAATTAATCATTATTTATTTGATGTAGGTGTGCTTGTTGTGAAATTAATCTAAAATAAATACGTTCATTCTTGAATGTCAATATACAATCAACATCAAAAATAAATCTGAAGCTATTCGTATCTGGTTCAATCAACTTATCTAAAACTTATTTAAACAGGCATTAGCTACGATTTTGACCAAACAAATTATATGTTTTGGAAATTGTTAAATAGCTTTAAAATGATGAATTAAAGGTAAATATTTCACATTAAACAGCTTATCGTACCACTTTTCGCCTTTTGAGAACGAAAATTACCATCGATTTATTATTTCCTTGCAAGCAAATAATTTGACCTCGCTTTTTCCGTATGCATCTGACCTTACTAGTGACAGGTAAAAACGAATAATTTGTATTTTGTCGCTTATTAACTGCAAACTTGCATGGTTCTTTGTCCGTAATTAACGCCGACTAAAAGCAGATTCACAAAAAATAAGAAATAAGTGCATTGTTGTACTGATTTAATGACGATTCGGCAAACCCCGTAAACAATGCCGATAATTAATAAGATGGCGTCCATTTCTTGATCGATCTCAAAACACGAGCAGTTGCACCTTTTTCTCCCGATGCGCGTACATTTCATAACATTTATAAGTTACAGAAACACGTTTTATTAAGGCATCAATCATATCTAATAGTTTTTATGGAAAACAAAAAATTACGATTTTGGGAGATAATGCCCCTTTAATTTAATAAGCATTCAATTTGATAGAAAGATTTCTCAGATGCGTTTATCTTTTGTTTGTGTCAATAACGATAAACTCTTTTCGCTGGAAGATGTAATCACGCAATGATAGACACTTTCCTTTGGTTAACTTTATTCCTAACTACCCCTTGCTGAACAATAAAAAGCTTAGAACGCAATTATTAAGAACAATTGTTGCTAAATAGGTATGAAAATTATAACCTTTTTGGGTTTGGTTGAATAAAATATTAGCTTAATAACCGTCCCATGTGCCTTGCAAGATAAAGATTAAGGTCATGTTGTAAACGTCCATCAAATCGAATTCACATAAGGCGCAAACTATAAAAAGGAATATTTTTTAACATCTAAGCAAAAACGATTTCTATAATTCGCATATTTCTAAAAAAAAACCCAACTATTTTAAATAATTTTAATTCGCATACATCTAACACCGAACATGTTAAAATGACATTTTGAAACAATTTTCGAGGTGACGCTTGTATTTGTTAATATATTACATAGAGATCTTTTGACGTTTTCAGACTCTAATTGGATATCCAATTACATGTACTATAAATGGGAGGGTTGTGAATTCCATTAACTGGTTTAACTGCGCCACATTTTTGTGCCTGTCCAAAGTCTGATCCTGTATTTCTAACGTCATATGTCGTGGAGATGTCCGTTTTATTGGTATTGGTGGATTTGTTGAGCGTCACTGTTTAAACTTTCTTTTCATAGTCTAATATTTAATGTTTTAAATATACAATGTACGTGATTATTCATGTAAGTCGTTGTTTTCAACCATCTTTGATGGATTGATTAGTTGAATGCTATTTAACATCAAGTGATCAGTATTTCAGCTATATTCGTAACGAAAACAGGCTTACAAACAATAAATCATGTTGGTAAAAACGAAGCAGTGGGATGGGATAATGGGCGTAACCTTCTGAATATGAGCGTACCTGATGAAGGTTATTCCAGTAACGTACCTGATGAAGGTTATTCCAGAAACGTGTCGTGCGCACTAATTTAGATATCTACGTTTTTGATATTAGATTGTCACAAGAAAAAGAAAATAAGACAAATAGAATGACACAATGTTCTTACAACAATTTCGATATCCTCGAAGTAAGGAAATGTAATTATGGCTTTACAAAATTTGTACATACGGACAAAAATTAATAAAAAGAAAACTAGTTTTGGGTTATGTCTGTCTTCTATATACGTTCTTTACATTGTGTACAGAAACCAAAGCAACTGAGGAACAGACTGACGACCAACAATAGTTTCGATATTTTAACCATGACTCAATTTCCTAAAACAAATAAAACGTTTATGAAGTTCAACTGAATAAAGAAGACAAAGACCAGCAAACTCTAGTCCTAGTCACGTTAGAAAAACAAATTATATATCTATATATCCGGTTGTTGGCTGATTTTGTCTGTTTATATAATTATGAGTTTTTACTTTCCTTTGTAAGATTGTTCGGAGTTCGGTAATTTTGTTATTACCCTTATCTGAATGAATGAATTCATAACGCTATATACGTTTATGTCATATGGGATTTGTCATTATGTTACATAAACATGGAAGAAAGGATATTAGCATCATACAACAAACTTATTATTAAATTATTGTCCACATGTTTTGTTGTTTTGTTTCTTAAATACTGCAATTGAATAAACAAAACATGTAAGTTATAAAAGCTTTATATTGACATAAATACGTTTAAGTGAATGGTGTGTATATAATACTTGCAGCAAATAAATGTATTGTCAATGATTATTAAATTATGGACATCTAAAGAGAGACACTGTCCCTGATGGAGAACCCAATAATATTTGAGTTCATAGTATGCTTATCATTAGCATTCGAATGGGGAAAAAAAAACAACGTCAAAAAGAATACCTAGACGAAACTGAAACGACAGTGCAAACATTGCTTAATAAATAGCCTGTTATAGAGCTCATGTAAAATGCACAGGTGATGTTTAAATACAAGCCACTCTATTGATGACACAGGTGATGTTTAAATACAAGCCATTCTATTGATGACACAGGTGATGTTTAAATACAAGCCACTCTATTGATGACACAGGTGATGTTTAAATACAAGCCACTCTATTGATGACACAGGTGATGTTTAAATACAAGCCACTCTATTGATGACACAGGTGATGTTTAAATACAAGCCACTCTATTGATGGCACAGGTGATGTTTAAATACAAGCCACCCTATTGATGACACGGGTGATGTTTAAATACAAGCCACTCTATTGATGACACAGGTGATGTTTAAATACAAGCCACTCTATTGATGACACAGGTGATGTTTAAATACAAGCCACTCTATTGATGACACAGGTGATGTTTAAATACAAGCCACTCTATTGATGACACAGGTGATGTTTAAATACAAGCCACTCTATTGATGACACTGTATTTGTACTGTTTGCCGTCGTTAAAACACTCGACATAAACTGTTCATATTCATTTCATGGTGATTGTCCATTAGTCGTAGGTCACCATCGTGGTCGTGATCTTCTGGTAGTTGGATTTACAACTACCTGTACAATGAGTGTTTTTCACCATTAGAGTTGTGAGTCCAAATCCCGCTCATGGAGAGATTTACTCGATATAACATTATATGTAGAAGTTTTTCAGTGACTCGCGACAGGTCGGCGGTTTCTACTGGTACTCCGTTGTCGAAAGTGGCGCTTAACACCATAACCCTACCCACAATAGGCATAATACAAGATATATAAATAAAATATGCAATATGCTTATGTAAAATGAGGAATTTAATCCTTCATTTCCGCTGCTCATATAACATTGGAAGAACACATACGTCGACAGACTTTGTTTTTTAAGTCTTCAGACAAGGAGACAATATGCTTACAGCGTAGGCACTTCTAGTATAATCAAAATGACAAAATGATATTTATTTCAAATAAAACCTTTGTTTTCAATGACATTGTATTTCCTATTGAGCCAACGCACGTTAATAAAAAAATACAACCTAGTGACGTAAGGGATTTAAAGATTAAAGTATAGTTCTTCAGCATACGTAATGTTGAAACCACGACTCCCACTGCTACGGTTTTATTTATACTTACTTCATATGTCATAAAAATTGCTATATATCAAATTCCTGCAAAGCAAAACAGGTGGAATTTTCAAAACGAATTAAGTTCTTAAAGAAAACGAGTTAAAAACTAGATGACAAACCTTCCATGATAGAAGAATACAGCTTACCGACAACTTCTATTTTATTTAAATTGATAGCTAGCTGAGATGAGCAGTGATTGTATACAAAGAAGGCAATGAATAAGTACAAGAGCACGGTAACTATGACAATATTATTGACCATGCTGCGTATTTAACAATTTTGCTTGGAAAAAAGCTTAATGCTTCTGCTTAATAAACATTTAACCGATGAAAATCAACCTGAGATACAATTGTAATACGGACGTATACGAACATGCAATGAGGAAAAGATGCTAATCCTCTCTTATCACCGACTGTAACTTTTTGTCGTCTGTTTTCCATGATAGCTTTTTCCTGATTATGGTATAAAAATATCAAATTTCTACGAGAAAATATGTACATTTTGTAATTGAAAATGTTGCAAGATGTCAGATATTTTACTTGTATGACTAGTAGATCAAAGTAAATCAAAACTATAATAATTTTTTTTTAGACTAGACTGTTGATATAATGACAGACGTGTTAGTTACACAATAAATCCCTAAACATCAACGTTTCAGATTTATTTTCCAGAAGTACAAATGTTATCTCTAGCTGCTATAATAACTAACTTCTTAATGAACATGTCGAAGGTCAACGGTGATTGGTTTGTTTTATGGCGTTTAACGCCATTTTCAACAATATTTCAGTTAATCGTGGCTGTCAGTTTTTTTAGTGGAGGAAACCGAAGTACCCGGAGAAAACCACCGACTTGTCCCAAGTCACTGACAAAGTTTATCACATAATGTTGTATTGGGTATGCCTCGCCATGAATGGGGTTCGAATTCACAACTTTAGTGGTGATAGGCACTGATTGCACAGATTGTTGTAAATCCATCTACCATACGATTACGAACATCCCGGTCAAAGGTGAAATTTCACAAGACAATGAATACCATCATGTTCTTTGTAGATATCATGCATAGACTCTGAATGCAACGCAAATATCAAAACAATTTTAAATAGTTGCTCTCTCAGAAAAGATATCATAATATGTAAATAATATTTAGTGATTTCATCAAAAATATTATGGTGGTATGTGCTCAAACGGAATCATCCTTACAACGTTACGATTCTATTTATTTATTTAACAAAGCATGTCTTATACCTGCAAGATATTTAACAAAGCATGTCTTATACCTGTAAGATATTTAACAAAGCATGTCTTATATCTGTGAGATTACAACGTGTCAAAGACATTTACACTTCAAAGCAGAAGTAGATAATTCCCACAATGTCACTGTCAGTGTTAATCAAATAACAACAAATTTCAATAAAATATGTAGATTAATTCCTTTTTATTTCATTTCTATCACTTTCTATTTTTTTAACGGATGCATTTATTGAGTAAAACCACATGTATTACATAAAACGAAACTTTTATGCGTTCATACTCGGTAGCGATAAACCAAACAATAAAATCTTTCTGAATAAATTTGACAAATCAGAGAAGATCAAACAAACCAAGGAGGCTGATAATCCGCGTACAACAGCATAATTTAGTACGATATTGCATTCAGGGAATTAACTGGTACGGATATTTGCAAGTTTATTGATAAACTAGGATCTACTTAAGACAAAACATGGAAGCAACAATTTAGTGCAACAAGTTGAAATGCACTTATTACGCTGTAAATTGTTTTTGATCCAAAATTGCTTCGTGTGTAAATATCCAATACAACGTAATTAACCCGTTTTATCCAGTCCATATATTACGCTCACTTTGACTACTCCATGAGAAGAGGTAATGAACAGAGGGTGCTGCAGTTATTAATAACAGCCTAAAACATTGCTTCTTGATCAGTCACAATCCATTTACAAATAGAGAAGTTGAATTTCAGGGATGGCCCCATTAAAATTTAAACAACATCAGGACAGAACTGAGAAGCATATCAAAGTACAGTCATCGATTATCTTACTAAGTTTAAAATAATTGACAACTCAAATCCGGATGCATGTCAACCTAAAATCTTTCACTGAGTAAATGAGGCCTTCAATCATATGATGCCAGAGAACTAATGACGAACTAAGCATGATAAATTACAAACAGTCCAGGTCACCTTCCAGTATTGAATACTATTTGTGGTGAAGTTTTAATGAAGCTGTTTTTAGTGTAGAGGTTCAGACATCACGGTAATTTTTGAAAACAGAGCAATATTTGAATTGGATGTCTACCCTTAAAAGTGACTGAATTATTATTGTTTGACGTCAAATCAGTAAAAGAACAGAAATAGCATGGCTTGCGATAGTCAGTTAATTTTGATGAGATGATGATACATTGTTAAAGACCATCTGGGTTGGATTTTTGTATTGCTAACTCTTAGTTCTTAATGCTGCGTGATCAACAGAAAAGCAACAAGTAGCAATTCTAAAGTCTTTAATTTGACCCGATCTGGACAGAATCCACGATATTCTAACATTGAGCAGACCATGCTTACCATGACACCATCTATGATGTTCATCCTTAATAAGAAATATGTCAAATGAATTACAATTAGAATTGATACAGCGACTTCCTTCCAGAATGTTTGAAATATATCACGGTAAGACAAACATAAGAAGAAAAGTCTTAAGATACCAAAGATGCAATCACATGCCGTGAATTTAAGACGGAGAGACAATGCAATAACAAGAAGAAAAAAAGACAGTTTTCCACAAAACACAGACACTAAGGATTGAACAACATAAGCCCTATTTCAAACCCCGGGGTGAAGTCCGGAGTTCCATACGGAAAAGTAGTTCCTACTTCCCTAGTGTCACCCGTCATGTTAATGGATAACTGAGTAGCATTGATGTTTATGACGTTCTTGAATTGAAATACTTTGATTAAAAGTATTATCAATAATATACATATGTGATGAAGATGTACTCCGTCATTTCGCATGTATACATCAAATGAATGTCTGTCCATCCGTTTCCTCATCACAATGCATGTGTGTCTTAAGCTGCTTGTTAGAGGATTTAAAAGTGAGTGTAGATTTCTAAGATGTTCCCCTGATTGTATAATTATTTGTGACGTGAGCTGAATATTTCAAGAAAATCAAAGAAGGTGTTTTTCTTTATATTGTCGGGTAATTGCTTTGTAAGGTCAGTTACTGAACGTAATTACAAAAAATCTGTATACTATCAAATATAAATAAATGTTCAATAATCATTTATCACCATCTAATCGGCTTCAAATAATCATTGGGGACTGGAAAAAATTGTTATTAATTACCAAATTATAGCTACCGAGTCATTATTTGTACTACCAGACAGATTACCCAAGTGCGTAAGCCGTCGAAAACGGCTATACAAAATTATATCGACCTTGTGCTGTATTTCTATGGACATGTCTTGACATTATGTTTTAGCGTTAAAACAATGACTAAGTCTAAAATTTCTTCAAATCAATAGATATTCGCCATTAATTTGATTGTCAACACAACATTTTTAACGTATTTACATCATGTAGAAATGCCAAAGAAAACTTAAACAAGGGTAATAACAAAATTACCGAACTCCGAACAATCTTCCAAAGGGAAAGTCAAAACTCATAAGTATATAAACCGACAAAATCAGCCAACAACCGTAGAACTGTGAAAACCGCAATGACCCTGACTTGGTACAGGCATTTCTAAAGAAATGGTGGGTTGAATCAGATTTTAAAAGATCTCTTTACGTTAATTAGTATCTAAATGTTGTTGTGTAGGCTGTGTATTGTAACCTTTTGATTTCCATCTTCTTTAATCTTTTTGATTTGGTTTAAAATCTTTTAGAACAATCGCTAAAAAGTTTCCTTTGTTCATTTTATTTTGCTGCGTAAGCGGATTTGATTAGTTAATGCATCATTCGATTTTTCGTAAAAGATCTAATTTTCATACATGGAAAATCCATTGACATGACGCAATACAATACAATAAACAACGCCGGTATTTAAGCAAATACTAAAACTGAATCTCAACTGGCATAACATTAACAATAATGTATTGAAAAAAAGATTTAAATTCAGTTCCTTTGTTATTATAAAACGTGCTGCAAACTACAAAAATAAAAGACAGATTAATTGATTGTTGTTTTTGCCATGAGACAGTATTTCAGCGATATTCATGATTAT